>CM031237.1:647006093-647016093 GCA_018340775.1 Taxus wallichiana var. yunnanensis
TTCAAGATGATAGAAATAGAGGATGGATGAAAGTCTTCTATGTTTCTCAAAGAAATCCATGGCACCAAGACAAGGAGGTATGTCACAAGATCCTATGCCATATTTTCAAAATTGGGCTAGTAATCCATATATGCAACCCCCACCTTGGGCTAATACTCAACAAGGTTGGGCTCCATACCCTAGCCAATACCAACAATAATGGAAACCTCAATTTTTAGGCCAACAATGGAAACAACCCCCTTCTTCATGGAAGAAACCTTGGAGAGGAGGGAAACAATGGAATAACCCACCTCCTAACTACTAAAAATCCTACCATCAACCTCCTTATCCACAACAACAAGCTCTGATGCCAAACCCCAATAAGCTCTCAACCAAAATCCACTCAGCTACCAACTCAACCAACACCTAACCCCAACAATAAAGCTTCTCAACTAACCTATACCACTGAATCAACTCAATACCCTACTTATTCAGTTGATGTTAATAACATCCATCTTCACTCAGAAGAGCACTTCCTCCACCAAGTAAACCCACCATTACAGAGATTGTAGATGAACCACATTTTTTATAGAATGATCCATAAAAAAATCCAAAAACATGTTATGCAAAATGATCCACAACAACCTGTGAAAAAGTAGAAAAGGGTAAAATGCAAGCTAATGAACCACCATTTCTAGAGAGATTACAGAAAAAAAGACTAACCTCAAATCATATTTTGATTCTGATTTTTCAATCAACTAAAGGATATTTGTGTCAAAATTCCACTTATTCAAGCCATCAAGGATGTTCCCATCTACAATAAGTTGGTTAAGGATCTATGCATAAAAAACTAGGAAAAGAAGGAAGGATCCATCCACTATATAAAGTTATTGACAATTGGTTGATATCATGCTTGGAAATTTAGTTTTACCCAAGTATATAGATCCAGAAGTCCCTTTAGTAAATGTTACAATTAATGGCACAAAAATAAAGAAATACTTTGATTGACTTAGGGGAAACCATAAATGTCATGACCAAGAAAATTATGGATGACCTAAATTGGAAGGACTAAGGCCAACAACTACAAGTCTTACAACTTGTAGATAGATCAACAATGAGACTTGAAGGAGTCCTTGAGGACATAGTTGTGGTGGTAGACTCTTGGGAATACCCTACTGACTTTATTTTCCTTCAACCAAAAGTGAAGTTTAGGAGGTTATCCTATTATTCTAGGAAGGCCATGGTTGGCCACTACTGATGCATTCATAGGTTGCAGTCTGGAAACATGATTATTTCCAATGGAAGTGGTACTAAGAAGCTCATGCTCTATCCTCCTACCCAACCATTGAATGATGAAGATCAAACAATTTGGGTTGAAGAACCAAAAGTCAGATCAGAGCTCTATATAAACAACTCATGATGTTGGAGAAATTCTTGTATAATTGAAGGACAAGAAGAAGAAGATTTTTTCTCTCCAATGTCTTGTAGAATAACTATGGAAGGAATGAAGAAGTGGATGATAAATTAAGGTGTTTAAGTTGTCCTTGAACCAAGTTCTACCACAAAAAAGCACCATGGATATTCCAGGTAAGAATTGTATTCTTCATCAACTTCTTCCCCATGACTTCACTAAATTTTGTTAGCAAATGTTTATTTCAATGATGGATCTCTCCAAACAAGTGGAAAACACCAAGGAAAACCACTTAATGTCAAAAGTTTTGATAAAAAAAAGAGAAATTGTTGATTTCTCTTCTTAAAAAATAAAACAACATTTTTTTGGGACTATGGTGATATGCATGGAATTCATCCTAGGCTTTACACTCATAAGATTTATATCAAGGAAAATTGTAAACCAATCAGGAAACCACAGAGGAGGATGAACCCAATAGTAGAGAGATTGTAAAAGGAGAATTGAAGAAGTTACTGGATGTTGGATTTATATATCCCATATCATATAGTCAATGGGTGTCACCTCTTTTCATTGTGCCAAAAAGAAGAATGGAAAATGGAGGATATGTGTAGATTATAGGAGAGTCTGAATGCAACAACAAAGAAAGATCACTTTCCATTTCCTTTCATTGATCAAGTGCTTGACACTTTGGCTGGTAAAAATATTTCTCTTTTCTTGATGGATATAGTGGCTATAATCAAATTCAAATTACACTAGAGGACCAAGAAAAAACTACCTTCACATGCCCATGGGGAACATTTTCTTATTCAGTTCTTCCATTTGGCTTGTGTAATGCACCTACTACATTCCAGAGGGAGTCTTGAGTATCTTTTTAGATTTGAAAAATGACTACATGGAAGTCTACATGGATGACTTCACTATACATGGCAGAAATTTTGAAGAAGCTATGAAAAATATGGACAAAGTTTTGAAGAGATGCAAAGAGCACAATTTTTCCTTGAGTAATGAAAAATGCTACATGATGATGTCTGAAGGTATAGTTTTGGGACACTATCTTTCTTCTTGATGGAATTCAAGTTGATCCAACAAAGGTATCTATTATAATCAACTTTCCAACACCAAAGAAACAAAATGTTAGGAGATTTCTAGGCCATGTTGGATATTACAAAGGTTCATACAAGATTTTAGCAAGATTGCAGTATGCCACTTTTTGCATTATTAGGAAGGATGTTGATTTTTTTGGACTAAATTTGTGAAGATGATTTTTCAAACTTTGAAACAAATGTTAACTACTACTCTCTGTATTGAGAGGACCTGATTGAACCTATCTTTCCACATCCACATTGATGCATCAGACCATGCTATTGGAGTTGTCTTAGGAAAAAAAGATGGAGTTTTGAATTATGCAATTTATTATGTTAGCAAGAACTTGCAACATGCAGAATTAAAAATTATACAAATAGAAAAAAGTTCTTGGAAGTTGTATATATATATTATCAAAAATTTAGACACTACATCACAGGTTATCCAATGTTCATTCACACTGATCATGTTGCAATCAAATATTTGATAAAAAACTAGTAGTAAGTAACAAAATCATAAGGTGGTTTCTCCTCTTACAAGAATTTGATGTCACCATATTGGAAAAAAATGAAAGGATAATGTGGTAGCATATTTCCTCTCAAGGATGGATACTAATGATGAAGAAAAGTAGTAGTTGATGATGACTCCTTTCCAGATGAGCACTTATTTTCTATTTCTACAAAAAACACCTTGGTATGCAGACATAGCCAACTATTTGGTCTCAGGTAAAACAACTCCACATTACTTATACTCTGAGAAGAAATACATAGTTGAAAAGAGTGTACATTTTTCTTGATAGCTAGATTTCTATTTCATACAGGACATGATCAAATAATGAGAAGGTGTATAGATGATGAGGAGATATTTGATGTCCTCAGAGCCTACCATAATGAACCTTGTGGAGGAAATTTTTTAAAAAAATAACAAAAAAAGTGTTGAAAACTAGTTATTATTGGCCAACATTGCATAAGGATGCAACACTATACACCAGGAGATGTGATAGATGTCAAAGAATGGGAAAGCCCACTAGATCTGATGAAATGTCATTACAACCTCAATTGGTCTTATAACCTTTTGAAAAATGGGGCTTAGATTTTATTGGCCCAATAGACCCTAAATCTTAGCAAAAGAATACATCTTGGTATGCACATATTATCTAACCAAGTGGACAAGAGAAGGCATTTCCAAATCAGAAAAGTGAGAAAGTAGCCAAGTTCCTATATGATCACATCTTCACTAGATATGGAGTTCCAAGGGAAATTGTAATATCAAGGTACACACTTTACTACTGATGTAATTTTTGATCTAGTTAAGGAGTATGAAATCAGGCATAGGAAGTCTACACCATACCATCCCCAATCTAATGGCCAAGTAGAGGTTACAAATAAGAGAGATAGAGGCCATCTTGACAAAGACCATTGCACTCCATAGAAATATTGGGTAGATAGGCTTCCAGAGAGTAAGTATGGGCATTTAACACAACGTGGAAAACAACAACTAGATTCACACCATTTGAACTCTTGTATGGTAAGACTGTTTTTTTTCCAATTGAATTTGAGCACAAAACACTAGGAGGACTTGAGCTAGGCATAGATTTATCTGAAGCTCAAAGACAGAGAATTCTCTCAACTCAATGAGTTGATGAATTGAGAAGACAAGAATACATAACATATAAGTAGTGCAAAAAAAGAGTCAAATGGCATGACCGGTACATCAAGACAAGACAATTTCAAGAAGGTGACTTGGGCACTCTTGTTTGATTCAAAATACAAGGACCATATGGGAAAAATCTTAGGAGACAAGGTGGCTAGGCCCCTATATGAGATTGAGAATATATTTCCCAATGGAGCTATAAAACTCACCACCATAGATCCTATGAGGTTCAAGTTATTGGTCAATGGTCACAGGTTGAGATTGTACAAGAAACTAGTTGACAAAAATACATTCATGCAACAGTTCAGAGGAGGTCAAGTAGGATGGAAGTAAGGACATCAGAGTTAACATCAAGGGTTGAGCTCTGTTTGGCTCACCTTCTAAGATTCCAGAGGATTGAGAGATTTTAGTGGCCTTGGTATATTCATCTTGTTGACTATTCCAAGGAAAATAAAAGTGTTGTGATCAGCCCTTTTGGTGATCAACAACACTCTGCTAACACATTTTATTTCTTAGAGTTTTTGTTTTACAGGGTTTGATGTAAGGTGATTACAAGAGTGCATGATCTCCATCACAAGGAGAGAATGCAATGAATGAAGGTTCCACTTGCAGAAACATGCAAAAAACCCTATTTTTTTTTTTTTTTGTTTGGCTATTTGGCTGAACTCATGATTGCATGAAAGAAGATCAAGGATATCTACACGTGTGAGAGATGGAAAAGAGACAAATTAACACCCCAATAGATCAATTCCCTCTCCGGAGTTATCTAGTTTTAGTAAGGACCAAACAATATCAGTTCACACACATCACATAATCATCATAACAACATGTCACAACATTATAAAAAGCTTTTCATGCATGCAACCAAGGCACAAATCCAAATAAGCATGCACAATCATCATTCCAAATGAACATCGAGATAAGTGCACTCAACTATCACTTTATTAAAGTATAATTAGAATGATTATCATTAATTAGTATTTATGCCAAGTCATCATGTATTTACTACATTTAAAAACCACCTTCCTTTCATGTTATGATGTGTCCCTCCACATAAGCCCATATTGTCAAATCACTTCACTTTGCATGCTTCACATGGTCACATCAATTAATGATCACTCTCATAACCATGTGTGTGTCCTTTCGGTCTCAAAGTTCAAAAAAAAAATAATCAAAACAACTCAACACAACTCAATTGTGCATCATTTCTTCAAGAAGAGTTGTGTTATGTGTTGAGACTAGAGAAGGTTGCATATTCACAATGGGAGGAGATTTGATATGACATGAACCCACTGAGAATTCTCAACTTCTTAGCCACCCTCAAATTTTACATAGTATTTTCAAGATAATGGTTGGCTAGATTACATAAACCGGTTTCAGGGTTTCAATGAAGCAATGGTTGAAGATTTTTCCAACACATTTAGTGATGGGGAGGAAAAAGTGAAGGGTTTATCAATCAAAATCAGTGATGACATCTTGGTAGAAGTAACTAGCCTACCTACCCAAGGGAGAACCATTTCTAGAGAAGGCTAACCTGGAAGTAGCCAGAGAGAATTTGTAGATGATGATGATGCATTCATCATTGATAGAAAGGTACACAAATAACTTCCCTTAAACCTTATGGGATGAGGTTACAAATTATGTAATTAAGTATTTTACTTGAGGGAAGATATTCTAGGTTGAATACAATTCACTTCAAATTATTAAATCACCTAAAGAACAACAAAAGTGAATGTACCCAATTTCTTGTATGATATATTGAAGAGGATGAGTAGAGAGAAACACAAAGGGGAAGGTCTACATTATCACACCATTTCCTCATCACCTTGATAGTAAAGCACACCCTGCAGAGGATTATCCTAAGATAAGGTGGGAAGATTTTTCAAGGGCCAAAAGTATAGATGATTTTTTGGGAAACAAGAAAAAGAGGAGAAAAAAATGAGAGATCTTCCACACATGTAACTAAGCCTACAACATCAACCTCCCAACCTAAAAACCCCTTTCTCTTGAAAAATTTTTCCATCTATTGAGAAAAACCTACCTATCTCCCTGAGAGAATTTTTATTGTTGAAACCCTCCTAGAGTTCTCCACTCCTGAATCCTCCACCTCCAAAGGTAAAAAAAAGTCTTCCAAATCCACTCCTACACCACCAAGGCACTCTCATAGGCTCAAAACCAAAAGGCCAAGGACCTCTAAAAAAAAAAAATCAAAATCCCATATCACTAGATAGTGATGTGGAAGCTACAAAAGAAATATTTGAGCCTAACAATGGAAACACAACATGGAGATATTGATGCCCCTGTTCATGAGCAAGAGAACCTTGAAGAGACCCATGGAGGAGGATGGATGAGAGAGAAATCATGATGAGGAGGAGAATTTATCATGAATGGAAGGTCATGAAGAGAAGAAGAAGAGAAGAAGTTGGAAAAAAATGAAAAGAAACTCATGAAGAGCCATGATGAGCATGATGAGAGAGATTCATGAAAAATCATGATGAGAAAGAAAAAAAGAAAAGAAGTTTGGAGAGAGAGATTTGAACATGAACACATGCCAGAGACATTGTTGAGAAAACCATTGAACACAAGAACAAGAAAGTGAACATGAACAAGTGCCACAAGTTATTGAGTAAGGTCATTGAGCACCAAGTGCATGGAATTGAACAAAAGCAAGATGTATGTAGAGAAGTTGAACCAAGGAAAAGAACAAGAGCACATTCTTATAGTTAAGGATGATGTAATTAAGAAAGTGTGGAGAAGACACCACCATTTTCACCACCATTTTTGGAGAAAACACCACATGTTAGCATACAACAATTGAATGTAGCCCCATTGCAACCCCAAAATTGTTATTAAGGAAATTGTAAGAGAACCTATAAAACCACCTTGTAAGGAGATGGCCACACAAACAATGCTACTAAATATTGATTATTTGATGTCACAATTTGAGATCTATGTTGATAAGATAAAAGGAAATGGGAAAGAGAAAAAAAATCCCTTATCTCTCCAAACATCAGAAGAAAACTAAGAAAAGGACAAAGAAATTAAAAGGTTGAAGAAGAAGAAAGAAGAGACAATTCAAGTGGCCCATGAGATATTTAAATGCAGGCCTCCATCCAATGTTTATGTTATTTTCTTAAAGAAAATATGTTACAACTCAAACTCACCTATATCAATTTTATGACATACCATATGATATCAATGCAGCTAGGAGCTTCTTTAGGTTATATCAAAACAACACTCATGAAATTCAACTCCTATTATGTGAACTCTACATGTACAACTATGCTCTTGAGTATGATAGGGATTGGATTCCAATCCTATACATTAGAGATGTTCAAGTCAAATCCCTTTGTTCTTATTTTGTGAATGAGTTGGATAGAGAAAGAAAAATGGAGGAATATATGCATTTAGAGAAGGTACAACCACTAATGGTCAGGGATGAAGCTACAAAAACTGGAGAAGTTGTAGAACAATATGCAAAGTATGTAAAGAAGAAGGTGATCAGAAGGAGAGTGTGGAAAATGAGGAAAGAAACACATGATGAAGTCAGGGACATGATTAGGGACCATGGAATTTAGGTTGTACAAGCATGTAGGATGCGCTGGAATGAGATGTCTCCTAAACTACAAAAGAAAGAGATGCACTCTTACCCTAATATAATGCCAACTCTAAGAAGAGTGAATACATACATTGACATTTCTACTGAATGTGTAGATACTTGGCTTCCAATTGGCTATCACCCCCAATATTCCACTTTTCAATACCACCATGGACAAGTGACAAACCACTGAATGAAAGGATACAAAAAAGTTATGCACATGTTCATGATAAATGGTGGTTACTTCTTCTCATAACTGAAGGAGGGATATACCCCAGTTGATTTTAGTGATGTGAATGCATTTTTAGCAAAAGAGGAAATTGAACCACTTAAATGAGGACATTTAAGAAATTAAGCTTGGGGTGTGATGAGTCATGTAAATTCCCTTTATAAACAACTCATCATCTGTATTTTTGTTAATCCATTAAAGCCATGTCCTTGTATTTCCTAGTTATATTGTTGAACATTATCATCATAACTTGAACTTATGGCATAAATACTAATTAATATAGTTATGACTAGTTATCTTTATTTTGTGGTATTTTGTGTGTGCATTTATTCTCTTGATTTCAATAAGTTGTTTGAATGATGATTTGTGTGATGCCACTCTTGTTTGTAAGAAACTTGTTATATGCAAAAACTTGTATGCAACAAAGGACTTATCCATAGCAACTCATCTCATCCAACCAAAGGACTCACCTACAACAAGGACTATCATAACAACCATCCAAAAAGGGGATCACCTACAACAAAGAATCCATGATTATGAAGATCTCTTGAACATGAAGAATGACACTCAAGTCTGTATGTGTCATTGAAGAGGAGTAGTTACAAAATGGGACATGAAGAACTGGGAGATAACTCAACAATAGATTTGATTATTCATTACAACTCACTAAAGAACTGATTGATTAGTTAACACATGATTTAAGGAACTTGTTGTTACTTGAGTTATGTGTTTGATATCTGAACACTTGTTAATTAGTTTTTTTTGCATGTGTTGAAACTCTTGTTGATCTGTTTGAGATCTTCCACTTGTTCTATCGAAGATATTTTACTTAGTTTATTAAACTCCTAGTTGAACTCTTCTTCTCACATTTTTTTTTAATTGAGGAGTATAAAAGAAAAGGGTTAATGCTTGGAAATCTATCTAGATGGAGAATATAGAGAATAGAGAATTAGAGAATAGAATATACATAGATATAGAGGTTGATTTTGTTCCTAGATGTAATATTCATGCCAATTCAATAAAGGATCTAAGTTCTATTTAGTAGATTTTAGTTACAGATTTAGGAGGGATTAACACCCAAGGCAGGCCCACTTGTGGTCTAAAACCCCTCCATAGTTTTGTTGCTTTGTTTCATTGCATGATTAGACTAGGAAGAAATTTATCTCTTTATCTACATTCTAAATTTACAAGCTTTGCTTTAGTCATAATGTTTAGAATCCATTTTTTAGTTCTTTCAAGCATTTATTTAAGTTTTTATTTCAAGTTTTGAGTTTTTTTTTTCCAAGTTTTTAACTTTTTTTATTTTAAGTTTATTTTGTAGTGAAAATATATTTTTTCCATACCTCCTAAATTCTTATAATTATGCATGCATACACGTAAGAACATTGGAATTATTAAAATTTTATGCCATCCCTAGTTTGATGATTAAATCAAAACCAACCCAAAATGCCCACCATGTGCAAAAAAGCAGAGCCATAGAAATTTTAAACTTCCATACCCAAAGAAGATGAATTTTCAGCCAAAATATCCACTTCGAGTCACTATGTAGGCGAGAAGAGGAGGGGGATTGGTCCACACAACATCCAAGCATCACCACGTTGGCCTTATCGGGAGGAAAAGACCTTGATTCTCTATTACTGTCTCTAGACCATGTGAGAGGACATGCATCCCATGAGCCAAAACATGAATGTGGTACTACATACTCACTAGCCTTGCCTCCAAATCCTTCAGCTCTTTATGTAAGATGAATTGTCTGACGAGTTCGAGATAATGTTTATAACACTCAAAACCTGAGCCACATCAAAGAAATTTCACCTCCCCATAGATTCACCAGGGTCAAGCATAAGCTTTCTCAGTTTATCGCAGATGGCCACCTCCTCTTCATCCTCATCTATGCTCTCTATCACCAACTATACCTCGCTCTAATCAGCCATGCATTGCCACATTCTTAATTTTTCCACACAATCAGTCATTGAATGATTCACCCAAAGAATCTCCTATTTGAGCCCAACGATGTTTCCAACTAGAACCCTCCATCAAGCTATCC
>CM031237.1:647021093-647093593 GCA_018340775.1 Taxus wallichiana var. yunnanensis
TTCTTATCCCGCCTCCACATGCATCTCCATGTGGTCTATTCCATATTCTTTACCTTGGTCTTCCTCATGAGGACCAGGTTCCTTCAATCTTCTCCCTGTATTCACTTTGTCCTCCCTTCCCCCATCATTTTCACTTTCCTTCTAACCTCCCCTCCTTTTCTCTACCACCCCTACCTTTTCACTCATTTTGTACCAGTTTCTCTTATTTTCTCTGATATTTTCATGCTTTCTTGGTCCCTCATAGTTTCTTTTTTTTCTCCGTTCTACCTCCTCTTTCATCTTCTTTAAATTATTCATCATCCTCATCCCCTTCATTTTTCCATCCTTCTCTCCCTTTTTCCTGATTTTACCCCCTACTCTCATCTCGTCTTCTCCTTCTTGTTTATCTTTCCCCATTCACCATACCCTTGTCTTCTTCACCTCTTACTTCTACAGTTTATTGCTTTTCTCAGCTCTATCATCTCTTTCATTTTTCCATCATTTCTCTCCCTTCATTTCCTTCACTCTTCTTCATTTTTATCTTCCCTTTATTTTGACTCTCTCTCCCTTTTATTTCATAATTTCACCCTCTTCTCTGTCATTTTCTTGTCTTCTTCTTTCGTTTCCTTCATCATTCCCTTCTTCCCCTATCATCCCTCTCTCTTATTCTCTTCTACCTCTTTCATTTCTTTTTTTCCCCTCCTCTATCTCCATACCCTTGTCTCCTTCACCTTTCTTGCTCTTCTCATAATCAACCACTACTCCTGTCCATTCCCTTTTCTCTTTCCCATTGCATCCTTCCACACATCCTCACACCTAGCATTCAAGGCTGATTGAATCCTTTCTCCATTTGCATCATGTGATCATTCCATTCTCTTACACCCCATTCTCGTCCTCCTCTCCATAGAATTAACCTCTCCTCTTTTTGAGAGCTCTGTCGTATATTCCATCCTCGTCAGCCCTCTCGCTAGGGGGCATCATCACATATATCCATAATCACATCTTCTCATGAAATTTTTGTCTTCAAGGATACCATGACATCCATCACCTACCACCTTCTACTCTCCCCAACAAACATTTTCTCTACTTTTTTCTTAGCAAAAGTAGATTGAATTCTTCCCCATTCTTACAAGTGAAAGTTTGTTCTACTTCTTTCTTAGAGAATGCTTTCTATTTTCTTCCTCTAAAAACTTCTTATTGAAGGAACACCTTCCTTAAGAAGAATCTCTTCAAAAACCTTCAATCCTGCCACTCGGGGCATATTCATCCATCTCATCTACTTTATTTGAAAGGATACTACTTTCATAGTACCCTTCCAAAGAGGGGCAAATGTAGACACCCTAATTTAACATCTGGATTAAATCAATTAATTTCCCTACCTCATTTCCCACAAAAATACACTTTGAATTAATCAAATATAATTTGATTAATTATCCCTTTCAAACCTAAAAATAACCTAATCTTTACCACATGTCATTATTCTCCATGTTTTTCCACTATTGAATTAAAAATTCAAATTAAATCTTCACCCACTCTTCATGGTCCCCACTCACCTAAATCCTCCACTTATGAATTAAAAATTTAATTCAAATCCTCACCCACTCTTTTTGGTCCCCACTCACCTAATCATGCCCACATTTTCAAACTACGATTACTTAAAATCCTTTAAGTTAATCCAATTCCTAGGCTATAAATACAACCCCCTTTAAAACACGAAGAATAAGCTTGAATGCCATGTCTAAACTCTTGCATCCTTTGAGCAAAGAGAATCCTTCCCACCTCATCCTAATGCCCAAATAGCCTCATCTAGAAGCATCCCAAATCCATAATCCCTTTGTCCATTGGTGCAAAGTAAGTTGATCTTGTTGCAGAGAAGGCCTTGCTCCAGTTCGAGGAAAGCACCTACATTTCACGCAATCAGGGCTCATCCATGTTTCACTGCCCATTCTGAGGTTTTCTAAGGAATCACGAAGGAGGAGGTATCTAGCTAGTTTCTTTACTTTCTTGATTATCAGTGTATTTTCCTAGCTCACGGTATAGAGGGATGGATGGGTTCGTTAAAATTTCATCATATATTAAGAATTTATGGGACCCGAAAACCGAGGCCTCAAGCATATGCATTTTATCCATCATCATTTTAATGAGATTTGTTATGGGGTTTGATTGAGGGATGCCCCCGAGGCATAAGGGGCTTGATATGATGAATGGGTTGTAAAAGGCATACCAAGGTAAGCGGGGTGCAAGTACATGAATTGAGACATAGGTATGTAGGAAGTCTTGCACAGCGGGGCATATACCCTAAATATGTAATTGAGTTTATGGGTTTCATTTGAGGTAAGATGGAAGTAGGAGGAGCTTGTGGAAATATCCTCATGGCGAAGGGTGGAAGAGTTTGGGGAATAAAGACCACAAAATTCTAAAATGGAGTGGAAGAGGTCAATGCAACTAGTGGTTATGTAGGAATAGGTACATAAGATGTTGATGATGATATAATAGGGGCAATGGATATGGGTACTATAGATGTCGGTGGGAGAGAATATGTCAAGGATGTAGAGGTTACGTGAGAAGTAGGTTGTTGTAAAATGGGAGTAGGAAACACTAGAGTAGTTTGGGTGGCCACATTAGCATTCCCCGATATGACAGAGATGATAGAAACGATGGGAATGGAAGTCGATTCCATAAAGGGGATGACCTGATGAGTTGTAGGTGGAAGAAGTAGCAAGGTAATGTTGTAAGGCCTTGGTGTTGTGATCAAGGAATCTAGTGAATTCCTCATCACCTACGGGTACATTCGTAGGAGAATTAGGATCCATTAGAGACAAAATGGAAGGCGGTGAAGGGTTATAAGGCAAAGGTATACAACTTGCATGGAAAAAAAGAGATTGTGCACGTTGCCAATCCAAACCATACGGAAGGATGGAAAACAACTAACTGGGGCTATGTAAAATGACGAAACTCGAAACATACTTTTAGAAAATGAATGGAAGGTGAAATTAGCTTGATGTTTTTGACAACGAATCAAAACGTGGAGACCAATACCGATTGCTTAATTGCTTATTGGTAGGTAGAATAACCAATGTTGGTTGCTAAACCGACACCGGTAAGGCAGATTAGATATAAACTTAAGAAATTTGAAATTTCTAAGCAAGATTTTGGTCAAAAGAAGCTAAGAACTAGGTTGTGTATATCAATTCTAATCTAACACACTCAGAGAACTAGAATTAATTGATTGTGATGGCCGAGTGTGAAAAAGAAATAAAAGTGATGAAATATGATCTCACACCTCAAATAGTAGAAGAAAAGAAAGAAATTCACAAATCTAATAAACATGTTATCCTAGGAATAAGATTTTAGTGTTTTGATGGCTTAAGCCTTAGGACTGACTGTGAATATATAGAAATGAGTGGATATAAGGTATCTAAAATCCAACTATGTATGGTTTAAGGAATGTTTTTGTGGGAGCATCCTCAATATACCTTTCAGTATGTGAGGTTCAAGCTTTGATACGACAATCTAGCCAAAACACCTATCGGGGCCCACTATCAATGGGTGTTTAAATCCTTGATAGCTTCTTCCTAGGATTTGGGGAATGTTTAAGAAATGTGTTGTTTTTTTGAGTGATTTGGAAAAGTGTGTGCAAAAGTGGACTATGCTTAATTACCCAATCATCAACCAGTCATGGCCTCTATTATATTTGATTGCTAATTAGCCTATGTGAGCTAAATGCAAGAATACACATGATGCAATGCAACAATTTTAAACCCAAATCGAAATATTGAGATTGGATGAAAGAAATAGTTAATAGGAATAGAGTATGAATTTCACTAATGCAAGAAAGAAATAAGAAATAATGATTCATTTTAATTTGCACCAAATGAACAACCTACAAAGTGTTAACTCGCTACCTACGGAGAGTCATGCTCACCTCCCTCTCCACCGAAAGAGGAACCTACCTCATCCCACCTATCATCTCCCCTTCTAATAGAGGATCCTTTAGAAGTGCCACTTCCTGTTGGTGACAACTCCCCATGAGCCTTCCAGGATCTAGTTCATTTTCTCTCGGCTCTCTTACCCACAGAGTCCGAAGCTAACCAATTTCCTATCTCACAGACATACTTTATATGGATTACTACTAAATCAATATCATCTCCTCTTATAACAATGTCATTTTCACACCTAACAAACCACTTGGATTATGTTGATAATTCCATGCTTTGGGGGCGTCTCTGCTACCCTTTTCAACCCAAATGCAAATGTCATATGTTGATACCTCTACGATTTATCCAAAGGTATTTCAGACAATCGAACCAACCATGCCCATACCGGTCATAACAACCTCTTCTTCATCACCCTCACCTACACCTAAAACTTTACAAACAATCAAACCTAATCATATGCTTAAGAACCTACCTGCACCTACATTTTCCCCACATCCGTAATCGAAACCACATTGGGAGTCATGCGACATCAAGCCTAGTCCATCCTCCTGTCAAATTGGACTTAGCCACATCTTCCTAAGCTCGCACAAAAACTGTTCCCCCATCTAAAAGGAAAACCCAACCTTCTAGGCCATAGACACCGGTTTCACCCACTACTCCTTTGTCACCTTCACCATTGCCCTCCATCCTAAGACCTCACCAGTCAACCTTGGCCAACCAACCTCCTATCCAATGTAAACCAAAAGCACATCATCCCACCTCTTCATCACGATATTTTATCACACCCAACTTACTTGCACAAAGACACACCTTTACCGTTACCCACATATTTCTTACCACCTATACCCCCACCACCTACAATAACCTCATCAGTACTTATGAGATTTCCTTCTCTTCAACCCATACCTTCCACCTTGCTTCACAACAACCTTCACCGCACCTCCTTTATCACCTTGGATAACTCATCCTCTTCCACCATCTGCCTTCCCTTCCACATCGCATACTCCTTCCTCACCTTTACCTAGGAAGGTGCAACCAAAATTGAAAAACCCACTACCCTCTAAAGAGGTAGTTAAGCCTACAACACCTTCATTTGCTAGTTCATCTACTACGCCTTTATCCAAGAAGGTGTTATCCAATTTTCCCTTGGGGTAAAATTGGACAATGTGGGTACATAAGACCTTAGGACCAGGGAAGGCTTCATGAAAGAACTTGGGGCCTACATGAAAAATGTGTGCTTTGAAGAATAGTTACGATGTTCTAGGAAGGTTTAAGATCATTTTTAATCATCTTTAGTTATTTTTCCTTCTTCTGTGTCTCGAAGGCTCAAAACTTTCCCAGAGTACATAAGGGTCCCATAAAATTAAAAATTAAGATAAAATTAGTTTTGTAAGGCTCAAGTAACATTGAGATAGAGATAGCTCACTGAGCAGTTTGGTGAGCTAAGTGAGTGAATAAGCACGAGAGGCCCTATAAGATCCAACGAGTTAATGTTTTCTTGTGGTTTCAAGCTAATGATTAGCAGCCCGAGTGCAAATGTGAAGGCATTGATGGGATAAAATATTGGGTGAGGTTGCAAGACAAATGTAACCTAGCTGTTATGTTAATAGCTCAATATGAGCTCGTTTTGCTATCTAGGGAGGTGCTCTAAACTTAATGTGTGGTATTAGAAGCTCGGTGTTGGAATCGTTGAGAGCCATTGATATGAATCGGAAGTACAAACTTGTTGGTCCGAAAAAATCTATCGGGAGGGCAGATCTATGGATAGACAAGCCAACAGTGTGCAAGGCATAGCCCCTCTTTGAGACAACAAAGCGAAACTGGTTTATTGCTATTCTACTAGCAGAATCATGCAAGTCCTATAGTATTCTACCTTCAGGGGTTTGGGATCTCGTCCCAGTTGGGGTATTTCCGACTGTGAGTAGAAAGGGATGAAGGGAAGAGAGGAGATAGGATAGTTCTGAAGGGAGAAAAGAAATGAATTCCAAAGCAGAAAGGTCAGAAGGTTTATGTTTTGGGATTGGTAATAAACGAGCCAAACCTACTTGCATAAACAAACAAAGCAATACTGATGAGAAAATGACAAAAAGTAGAGATAGATCTAACAGAATAAACACACAGATCTGACATAAGAAAGGTCTGATGCACATAACACATGTATTCAACAAAGTCTCAATATTTGTATTAATGTTTTCTTCTGTTACAAAAAGTACAAAGCCTTTTCTTCTCACTTCTATTTTTCATCTAAAAAATGTCCACCCCCTGAATATAACAAATATCCAAGTATATATAGAAGGAGAAGGAGAGAGAAGGCAAAAAGAAACCAACAACTAATTACAAAATATTTACAAAATATCTAAAAGTCAACTGTTGACTTTGGGGCAACTTGGTGGATGACAACATCCCATGGTGCAACATGGATGATGTCATCATTTGTGTCAACATACTTTTAAATATTTTACAAAAATGAGAAGAAAGCCAAGAGGAGGAAGGCTATTCATCATCATCCCACGGCTAGAAAGGAGTATCCTGCTTCTGCTCAAGAGAGGAAATGTGGAATTGGGCCCGGTACTCCATGAATTTGCTAATCATCGGTTGGAGTTGATCCTGGGCAGGACCCTTGGTGTGATCGCCGATGACTTCACAAGTCTCCCATTCATCTCTAAGTTTTTCTGGGAGCTTGAAGTATTCATTACCTACCTCCATCAGGTATCCCACAAAATCATGGCAGGCTAGAAGGTTGTTGATAGATTCAGCGTCAAAAGTAGCTTCTGACCCTAACCCTTGCAAGACGATCTCTTTGAAGAGCCGAATGGTTTCATCTGCCTTCCTCAAGGTGTATGATGGAGTGAGCAAGCCCGGAGACATCCTTAGGAAAATTTGCTCCATTTGATGCATTGCATCCAAGGCTTCCTCCTTGACTTTTTCTATCTTCTCCAAGACAAATTCCATTTGATCGACCCGAGTAGTCCAAAGCAGTAAGGAATTTGTTGGGTGCTCTAGGGTGATCAAAGATGCCAAATTTCACTAAGTCATCGACTAAGCAATCGAGCATCTTCTGGAACGTCTCATGTTGTAACCTAGCATGGTCCAACTCTTGGGAGATAGGCCCTATAATCACTTGGAGTTCTTTGTTCACCTGATCAATATTCTGATATAGCTCTGTGAACTTTACGATTACTTCCTCACTATCTTTGAGGATTTGGTCTCTCCAGGTGGATACTGAAATGCCTTGTTCACCAATCTTGGCGTATTTGTTTATCTTTTCCTGACTAAGGGCCTCAAGAGTTTCTGCAGCAGTTGTAGGAGATGCACTACCCATTTTCTGCAGGGCTTGGAGAAGATGTTTGTTTTGTTCTTTCAGTATCCTCTTCTCTTCCTTTGCTTCCTGAAGCTTCTTGCAAAGGGCATCCACTACAGATAGGGCCTCTCCTTGCAGGCTCTCGAGAGGACATTCCCATTGTGACCTGTGTCACTGTATAATCTGTAGGAGACATATCCTTTTTATCTTTTGTGGGATCGGGGTACGCGATCTCCATTACTCTTTCTCCTGATGCACTCTGAGAGAAGCAGGTTATTGGCTTTTGCTTCTTAGCTCCTTTTGTTGGGATGACGGAGAAGTCCATAGGTGCAATGGGGACTTTCCTCTTATGTTGGCTCAGGTGTTGGGAGATCCATGCTTGAACTTAAGGGAGTGGGACCAGAAGGAGAAGAGGGAATGGAGGAAGAAGGAGCAACTATAGTGAACTCGGGGAAATGGGTAGAGATCTTGCGGAGGCATTGATAAAGAAGCCAAATCTCTAATGCTCATAGGGTAGGAGTCACTGTAGGAGAGGAAACTGTGGGGGTGGAAGGGATCTAAGAGATGAGGGAAGAAATACTGGGGGACAACTCCGCGAGGGAAGAGAAGATGGAGGAAGAGGAAGGGGGAATAGTAGAAGATGGGGGAGAAGACACAACCAAAGGAGTGGTTGCTTGAGTGACATGAGGAGGGGAAGGAGGAGTGGGAGATGGGATGGTAGGAACTTCAGCAATTCTTACCGGTGGTGACATCCTGAGTGGATGTGCCCATTGGAACACTTACCGCCGCTTCTTTTCTAGAGACATCGAGGTACGACCTGCTTCCTGGGTGGTGGAAGGAGGACTCTCGGGAGCTTGCTCTTGAGTAGTACTTGATTCCCCTTCCTTGTCTTTCCCCTTTCCCTTTGGCAAGTGCTTTGGCCTGGCAGGTGCATTACCTAAGGGAGACATGGTGAAGTCTACCCCAAGGTAGATGAGACCGTTATACTGCACCAATGTTCTGTGCATTGTAAAGTGCCTTTGACCCTTTCCTCAATAGTTTGAGGTGCCCTTGCTCTATCTATCTCGGCAAATGGCCAGTTGTCCCCGTCCGTATCTAGATAGACTTGATCAACTTCTTGATCGGTCATTTGGAAACCTTTTGGGACAATGGCCACGCCATATTGAATAATTTCTGCTAGGGCTAGGGTGGGATCCTTTCTCCTGAGCTCGACCTCGTGATACAGGTCGATGTAGACATCCTCGATCTATGGGACATGGATTGGATCAAGCTTTGCCCTTGGGAGGCAATTGTGTGGATCAAAGGTGGCCTTGCTAGGAAATTGTGCTTTAAGTTAAGCAACTCCAGTTCTGCAAACATTTCCCGGGCTTTGGTGTGAGAAGTGCAGTGTACCTACCCACTATGAGGGGGAATGGAGTTCCACCCTTCTTTCTCTTTAGGCACTTCTCATGGTATGTAATGAGCTATCTGGACAGCTCCAATAGGATCAACTTCAGCCCCGCATATCTTGGCAACTTGGTGGGCTCCCCCAAGAAGTTGGTGGCTCTGAGATAAGTGAAAGTGGGGAATTGCGTAAATAACGCTCCCCACTTTTATGTGGTAGTTACTATGCTCTTGGTTGTCTCGACCGTGAGTCATATTGGGCCTCAACAGGCAGATGATGCCATAGAAGAAGGCATCATTGATCTTACTAAACTGTGGTATGTTGTTTTCCAGTCTCAACTCTAGATAATATTCATATATTTTTACCTAGGGCCATACCCCGCATCGGCTCAATGCTGGGTAATCTCTTTCAGAGGTAGCAGCGTAGATCACGTAGGAGTTCATGTAGAACCTCCCCATTGTTGAGAGTTGTTGTAGCCGCCGTAAATAGTGCTTGTGATGATCTCTGCCAACTCAAAACACCGATCGGGCACATTTTTGTTCATTGTCTCCGGATACAGAGCATCCATTTGTGGAAGTAATGGGCATCAGGAAGCCCAAATACCCTACTCAAGAAGGTAATGGTGTCACTCAGCTCCTCCGAAAATTCACTGTGATGAATAACCTAGGGCCACTTGGTTATTACCTTCTTGTTTTTTAGATATACTTCATTCATGAGCTGCATACATTTGTCCTCATTCTCATCCCATGCTTTTATGCAGTCTTCTTGGCTTATAGCCACAAAATGCCGGTGGTGGGGGATACCCAGCATGATTTCAAAGTGTCGGCAATGAGGTTGATTATAACCTCGCCCTTCTCATTCTCGACACACCTTGTGTCCTTATTATAGCAACGTGCCACCACCATCATGAATTCATTGTTCACCGCACTTATGGGAACTCCCGCAGCGAAGTGTAGACCACTTTCGACCAATTTGTCCATCCACGGAATGTCTGTGACCCTTCTCGGTTCGCCCAAAAGTCTTCCACATCAATGTGGTTGAGTTTAGAATACACGATGTCTAAGTCACACTCTGCAAGGGACTCGGACACCCTGACCCTTTGATACTTATATTTCATTTCTTCTTTTGTGAGTTTGGCTTTACCCTTAGATTTGGTTGGCCTCTTACTTGATGAAGACATGTGCGAATCTGAGTTCAGTTGCTGATCTACAAGAAGAAGGAGCGAAGTCCATCGCAGAAGAGCCATGTTAGCTGTTAGATTATCCATCAAAGCTTACAGAATGAAGAGTTAGAAATTTAAAAGTCTCTGGGCACAGGGCGCAACTATACTATAGGCTACAAGGTCAGAAAAAAAGGCACACTGCTAAAGAGTGTTGCATGGAAGAAAACAATGCAAAGGGCGCATGGCGCAGATGTATTACACACAACATTCAGTGTTGGTGTCGAAGGATGTGTGCCTGCGCCAAGATAAAGGCTTTTGAAAAGGGCACAAATAATTATGGTGTTGCATGGCAGCAGGATGTGCCAATGGCGCAGATCTGGTACATGTTGTAGAACATTTTTATGTGCCAAAGGGCATAGATATAAAGGATGCATCATTGAGTTAAGGTGCGCCAAGGGGCTTTTGGTGCGGCGCAGGAAGAGTTTGCATGACATTCAGATGTCGGTGTAGGTGGGATTGCGCTTGCGCCTATGTTAGGATTTTAAGAATTTCAAAGGGTGCAGGGAGGGTGCATGTTGCAGGTAGGGTCAGTGCGCCCTTTGGTGTGACTGTTTTATGCAACAGTGATGGTGTTTGTGCCAAAGGAAAACTGTGGCATTGGATTGTGATATCTTTAGATTTTCTCTGTTTTGATTGGTTTTTTGGCTTGATGGCTTCCTTAATCATAGATTTGGACAGTAAGAGAAAAAAGGGCAAAGAGGATCTTGGATCATTTTTGAGACAAAGCCCTCCAGGCTAGCAGATCTGGGAGGAGGGTAAAACCGGTTTGGGGGGAGCCTCTTAGGTCATTTTCCTGGTTTATAACAATAACCTCTAAAAACCATACAACAATCCCACAAACAATCAACACAAGAAGAGCAAGGACCACTTACTAGGAATATATAGAATGGAAGAAATGATGCGGGGTCCACGAATGTGACATAAAGTGACATGGGGATGACAGGAGCACTGACAGGTGCAGAGAAAATAACTTTTTCACATTTTTAAATCGTGAAAATGATAGGGTGGATGTGCTATATATAGCAAAAGGTGCAATAAATGTGCCACCAACTTTTTCAAAGGGCGCACCAAAATAGATGCCAACATGAAATTATTTGTGCCTTTGGCATGGTTATCTGCAATGCATCAACATGACTTTTCAACGCCTTGGCGCACCATTCAGGGGCGCAACAATTTTAGTGTCAACAGGTGGCGCATGCGCCTCGACGCATGTTTGAAAGGCACATCATGGGAAGGTGCAACATTTGTAATGTCGACACTCCAAAGGATGCACCAAAGGAATAGAAGGGGGTGCAAATTCATTTGATGTTGCACGAGTAAAATCATGCCTAGCCAAAAAGGACCGAAATGACTAAGTTCGAAAAACTAGATTTTTGGAAAGGGATTTTATGCCAATCCGAACGCTAGGGGACCTTGATGGGGAACCAAAACAAAATTTTGGGTATGGTTACCTGTAAAATTTCCCTTGTCAATTTTACAGATAACAAAACTATAAAAAGGATATCAAGATTTGAGATGTTGACTCGACATTCAAGAATGGGAGAATTCAGACAAGGCATTGGCACGCTCGGGTGAGAGCTCTTGAGAGGGCTCAATTGAATGTAACTTTGTTAAATCATGTTTTGAGGGAATGGCTCGCTAATAGAACCTAGGTATTTGAATGTAATGCATTGAGGCATGAGTAGATTATCAGGTGACTTGGGTTTGCAAGTGTGGCTCATAGGTGTGATGCTCGTGACTGGATGCAAGGAAAGTAGTACTTAGAATGGGTCGAGTTAATTATGGTTGGATCGAGCTATAAAATCCTTGAGAGTTAAGGTGATACAACATGAGGACTCCTTCTCAATACGAGCATGAAGGACTGGTTCGCTAGTGTGGAATGAATGGACCGACTCGGATAGGTACAACTTGGTGAACACGTAGAGCTCGGGTCAGGTCACAAAGTTTGACGATTTCGTAGATGGAAGATGAATCAAAAGGAATTAATCCTAAGAAATAATGACTTTGAGAGAGCTGAGATCGAGTAACTCAAAGCTAGCTCAACACGACAGAGTTGGTGGAAAAATCAGTGCCGAGGCAAGTCGGGTTGAAGAGCTCACTCAGTTGAGCATGAGGAAAGGGGAGTTTCGAAGGGTCATGCCATGGGACAATGAAAATTCCACTCAGAGGAGCTCGGATGAGCTAAGTTAAAAAGATGAGAATCTCAGTCGATGCAAGGTGTCAAATTACATTACTAGGTTGAAGGGAGTTCAGAAAATTCTTGCTCCTTTGCGATCAGATGGGAGAATACAATGGCTAATCCTACACTTAGACATAACATGGGAATCTGGTAAGCCTAATGCCAAGTGGAAGTGCTACATTGGTAAACCATAATGGGATTTCCATGAGTTGGATAAATTCAAACCGATTGTCAGGTGAGGATTTCATAATGGCAAGCCATTGTAATAATTCTACGCAGAGAAGAGGAAATTTTTTACCAAAAACCAGGCAAAGAAACCATGGAATGTGGGAGGTCATCCCAGCATGACATGTTGAACTATTCAAATACCAAAACATGAGGTAGTTCGGTTAAAGATTATTGGGTTAAGAGGAAGGAGATAATCCTCATACAATATTTTCAAGCTCGAGTTGTCGTTTCAAAATTCAAAGGAAAAAATAATTGTAGGTGATGCATAGAAAGCTAAGCTCCTGCATGGCTTGCTCAATGATGATGCATTCGAGGAGGGAGCTCTATTCGTGTTCAAGGAAATGGTGTAGGTTGTGTTTCCACTGAGGATAAATCATCGAGCATCTTGATCATGACATTGAACCGAACCAATCGTAAATAAAGATGGAGTTGAATGGATAAAATCAAATACTTAGAGTGATAGATCGAGCTCAAAGGCATGAATGATAGCTTGAGACACAAATTGGGATATCTCATAAGTCGTTATAAACCATACATGACAAATAGGAGAGATGATTTCGGAGCTTGTGGTGCAACACGGTATCCTGGTAGATTGGTGTCGATGGGGCTCGATATGTGGGCATTTTCAATGAGCCAATGTGGAATAGAAAAAGCTTGTTGGGCTGATCTAAGTCTGAGTTGCATTAATGATATCAGTCTTGGGTGAAGCACGCAGGGAATAAAATCTGAGTCAACTCGGCATCTCATATTGAAAGGATGAGCTCGCCATTAGTAATAGATCACTATGGGATGCTCATGGAGGCCAAGTTGATGGGATAACTCGGGTGGCTCATGAATGGGATTTGTCACACGCATAAGCAAGGGCTCAAGATTTTGAGTTCAAACTAGTGAGGAACTTGTGATTAATACGCAGGAGGGAGATCAATCGATCTTGGTAGTAGCTGACGTAAAGGACAACTCAAAGTGAGCTGAGCTCGGCAAAGATGGAATCTGAGTGATGTGGTGAGCTTAAGCTTGGACTCAGGATCTGTCAATGAGTTTGAGGGGAGATCAATGAAGGATTAATTAGGTCGGCATGGTAATGAACTCATGTCGAGCTAATTAGTAGAGCCGCAAGTCGGATCACATAGAATGTAGCTTGGCATGAATAGAAGTGACTTGAGCTCCAACTCTTTCTAACCAAAATATCTATGCAAGAATGGGCAAGAGTGCTCATTGTGAGCTCAATGGCTCAGTGCAGTGAGCAAGTCACTTGTAGGGAGCACAAAGTGTTAAAATGTTTTGATGATTCTGAAATCACGTGGCAAGCGATTCGAACCAAGCAGAGAATGAGTTATTGGGTGAGGTGACACAAAGGGGAAGTTATTCAATCATGGGAAAAAAACTCACGATAATGAGGCTCGTTATATAAATGGTGCTCTGTATGAGCTCGATTCGACATAGGCTAACATTTCTGCTTTTAACCATCTACAAATGAATACATGAAATAACTTCATGGGTGTAATCTTGTGGAGCTCAATGGTCGTATCATTTTTGTCTCATAGAGCCAAGTCATGATTTAGCAACAATGACACGAAGTTGGGACATTCACCATTCGTTAAGAAGAGATCGGGGAAAGCTTACATGGAGGACGAGACAACATACTCGTGAGGAAGAATCGAGTTGAAGAAGTAGCTCGAACTAATCTCATTAGGCATTGTGTGACTCGGTCAACAAGTTCACAAGAAAGGGAGCTATTTGGATAACTCACCATGTTGAGCTCGCGAATGACTCAACATTGAGCTAAAGGATAACATGAGCCGAGTTGCATTTTGGTATAAAATTAAGATGTGGTCCATAACAAGGAGATGGATACCGAACTCACTCATTTTGTGGTGAAGTTTAGAGGAGCTTGGATCTAACTTGGTGAGTTGGCTCAGTGAGCCAACCATCAAGTTGGTCTTTTTGGCCTTTTCCTCATAATTTTCCCCTCCTCAAGTCAAACTAGTCAACGTGGGTCCCAAATTAATAGTAATTAATTGAATATTTTAATAATAATATTTATTATTATTATTTAAATATTTTATTTAAATATTATTTTAATTAATTGAGAATATTAGGTCAACTCAGGCATTAATGGCACATGATGGAAGCTTCTCAAAGTGGTTCAACCAACTGTAATAAATGAACCATCATGTACCTTCAATTTAGGAATGTAATTATGACCTTTCCTTTTCTCTCTCACATATTCTTCTATAAATGTAAGTTAGAGGCTCATTCCAAAGGGTTCCAACATGTCAGATAGGTTGGAAAGTTAGACATCTTAGGCAAGTGCAATTTTTCAAGAGTCCTCTCTCTTCTACAAGTTGTCCTTATGTGTTGAGAGAACTTTCAAGCCTCCTCTTCAAGACTGTAATGGAAACCATTTCCTCTTTTGAATGTATGATGCATTGTGCATGTTATTGAAGTAATAAAAGTGTGTTTTTGTGACTAATCTCAGTCCTTTCATCCTTCTATACTTCTTTGTGCCTTTTCTCATGCTTATAGGTACACTATGCAAGTTCACATTTCTATTATAGGTTCTTGGAGTTCTGTGCTTATCAAGTGGTAGAGCATTGCATGCAGTTGAGTTGTGGTTCTTGTTAACCCTTCTCAAGTCCATCCTTCTTCATTGGAAGACTGATAGATTGTTTTACGTGATCAAGTTTAACAAACGGAATGCAAGCTTCTTAGCACTGTGGTAATTTGTTACCCTCTCTACGTTGCGGTAGGTGAAGTTGACTGTGGTGCACACACCCTCTTCAACTCAACCCTTCCTAAGTCTAGCAACACCCTTTATTTGGTGCATCACCATCCCTAGTTTAGTTTCATTTCTTACAAATCTCTTTCTCTAAAACCCATGAAAGTGTAGCATAGGTCTAGATAACCATTTTTATTGCACTAGGAGTAGTACACCACTTAGTTTAGGAAGAGGAAGTCGGCCTTCTCCGGAGGTTAACCTCAAGCCCAAGTCCCACAACTTGAGAGATGATTCCATGTGTCTCAATCACACTAAATGTCCTATCCACATTCTCGGCCATTTATAGGGTGCGGTGATTTGACGACAACAGCTTTTGGCAAGCTCATTGGGATAGAGTTGGCACTTCTCTTCTCACTCACACGAGTCAAAGTACCTAGCGACTCTATATCTTTGGATTCCAAATCTTAGTGCGTTAACTTATGTTAAGAATTTAGAAAAGAGCTTCTTCAAAGCAAGAAAATTATCAAAGATACCAAACTTTCCTTGTCTCCTCCAAAGAGAAGAAGAAGATGTGTTTCAACATCACTAGTTGCAACTCTAAATTGTAGGGGTCATTCAACTCTTCTATACGGAAGGTTCCCTTAACCAAGGAACAATCAACCTCTTGTTGCGATGGCACAAAACCAAGTTTTCCCCCTTTCAATGCAAGCGAAACTCTTTCCGTGGCCCAATGTGACCCGATACGTATTACGGCACTCAAAAGTTTACCCTTTTACACAAGGAAAACTTACGTTACTCTAGTAGAACATATTCTTGATGTAGTTAGGATTTGTGTCGTACATTATATCATAGAGGACAACATTGTGGTTAGACTTCTTGTTACCTCTTTCAAGGGAAAATCACTTCAATAGTTTTGAGGGTTAAGTGTTGGCGGTATAACCACTTGGGACAAGTTAGGATAAAATATTTGTAAATAGTTTGAAGACAAGAGTGGTCACCTATCAATTTTGGAACAACTCACTACCATGAAGAGAGCTCCCCAAGAATACATGAGTGATTTCAACTTCTAATTCCACATGACCTAGAATAGGATTTTGGCACTTATAAATCCTTCTCCACATAATGCATTCTTATACTATTTGTGATCCTTGAATAGCGATGTAACAGATTATGATCCAGTCCATGGGAGGGGCTACATTACCTCGATGCCACGACATTGCCATAAGAGCATAAAATTCTCTCGATTTAGGCTAGAAAGATGGCTCCATGACCGCCAATGCCATTGTCTCCAGATCTTACGAACAATCACTTATCATTTCTCCTATTCCATCACCTCTAATTAACTGACTCAATCTACCCCAACCTCTTCAAGCGATCTATTTGAAGTCAAGTCACTTACTGTAAACTTTTGGAAATGAGCTTGTTACACTCAAGAGGAAATAGTTTCAATACAATCGTCCATATCAGCCATTAGGCTAACCGTCCTCCTTTTCAACAGAACAATCAACAGTAAAATCAAGCTACAAATGTCATACCTTTGAAATTTCAGAACCCTCTTACTACTAGTTCATCTAGAGCCATTGTACTTGTCCAGAATAATCTAGTTCAAGACTACGAATGGTGCTACCCTTGTTCTCAACCCCATAATCAAAATCTTTATCCCAATGGAGTTCTTTTCCAGGCCTTTATGGTTCAAAGTGTATCTACCCCTTCAGAGCTAACAGAGAACACATCTATGCAAGAAAAAATAGATCAACCACATCCACATGAAGAAATCAATTTGCTAAAGTGGTAAGCAGAAGATTTTTGTGAGTTAAATATAGATTCCTCATCAGTGGCGGAAAACACTCATTCCAAGAAGAGAGAAATGGAACCTCAAAATTTCAAAGCTGATCAAGCATCCACTTCACAACCTTAGCCACAAATGGTGGTTGATAAATATCCGGGAAAGAAATCACCAGAAACACTTGCTAGACAAGTCGTAAGGAAAGAAGGTTCATTAGGCATCACGGTACCCAACAAGCATTTTCTAAAGGAGGATCCCAATGCTCAAAGAAGTGTCAAAAAAGTAGGAGCAATTCCCTTCAGCATAGTGGAACAAATGAAGAAAACCAACCCAAGAGTTACTATGTGGGACACACTCTTGATTCCTTCTTAAAGAAACTTGTTGCGAGAGGCTCTGAACAGTTTTGGTACAACCAGTGATCATTAGGTCATGGAGCAACAACTACTATGAGTTTATGTCAATTGGAAGGGAAAATTATTCCTAAGGAAAAAAACCACCACCATTCTATATTTCCCTTATCATTGGCAACCATTTGGTACATAATTACATGATCGATTATGGTGCCAGTAGCTTAGTCATGCCCAAACAAATTACAGATGTACTAGGCATACAATATGCGCCAGTTGTAAGAGGATTTGTTCAATTGGATGACATAGTTGTTAATACTATTGGAGTTATCAAAGGACTTTAACTTACCATCCATGCATGCCCAAGTTTTTCATTCACCCAAGACATATCAGTCATTGATCTTCCTCCTCTCTTCACCATCTGCCTATCACGAGATTTTACTACCAAGATGGTCGGTTATCTATTAGTTGATTAGTCGCATATGATTCTCGGGACTCTAACCAATCTACCATAATCAAGTAGATCCCTACACTGCTAGTCCTATAAATGGGAATTACACCATCGAGAGATCCAGAAGAGGAAGATGTTGATCATGAACCAACTACTCTTGTTGAATAAGTCCCGATAATGTGCTAGATGAGGTAAGTGGAGATCATTAGTATAATTTGAACACTAATGTGTTGGCGGAAGAAGAAGCCAGTTTGATGATTTTGGAAGAAATGGGATTGGGTACATATTGCATTCATGAAGAAGATACAATCATACCATAACTTGTTAAAACACCAAGTGATTTAGAAGGACTATGTGGCATCTTTTCTTTAATGGCTCAAGAAGTAAGAATAGATCCGGTGTGCTTTATTGTTATGTTAATTTCTCTAGAGGGAGATAAATACTTCTCATCTTTTCGGTTATAATTCAGTTGCACTAACAATGTTGATGAATACGAGGCCCTTGTACAAGGAATTCAACTAGCCCAAAATAAGGGAATCAAAGCCCTTACTATTTTTGGAGATAGTGAGTTAGATCATCAAGTGACAACATACAGTGCATCCAAGAATGATCTTTTAAGATCATACAAGAACCGAGTCTGGGACTTGATTGAAGATTTCAAAGCTTTTGGAATCCATGCGGTTCCTAGAAATCAAAATCAAGATGTTGATAGGCTTGCTACGATTGGCTCACAATACGCCATACCTGTTAATATCATGAAAGAAGGGAAGCAATTTGTCAAAATGGTGGTTCGATTTTCAGTCCCTTATAATGTGAGTAGCTGGAAAGTGTTCGATATTGACAAACAAATTGTCCTTTTCCTACAAGAAGAGGCAGAGTTTGCTGTAAGAAATCAGGATAAGTTGCAAGAGTCTTATGGTGATCAAATTATACAATTGAAGAGACAAAAACGCCAAAGGATTAGTCACTTTGGAATCCATTTTCAATTCAGATGATCAAGCCAAAAGACAAAGCTCTAACATGGTGGTCAAAGAAGAAGATTTTGAGGAAGTCGAGGTAGCGCATGAGAATTTTCTGAATATTGGCAAAGTGTGTACTTTCAAAGAAAAAGAATCTTTCATCAAACTTTGTCAAGATTATCACAAAATTTTGCATGGAGCTATAAAGATCTGTGTAGTTTTGATATAGGCCTAGCACAACATACCATCAAACTAGATCCTAATGCCAAGTCAGTTCACCATAAACAGAGGCCAATTAATCCAAAAATTGAGCCACTAATGAGAAAGGATCTAACCAAACTCATCGAGGCTTGTATTATTTTTCCCATCAAACACTCCTCTTGGGTAGAAAATCTTTGTACCCATAAGGAAGAAGAATGGATATATTTAGTTGTGCATAGATTTCAAGAGATTTAAACCATGCCTCATTGAAAGACCATTATCCTCTCCCGTCAATGGAACACATTCTTCAAACAATGGAGGAGCTCAAATTTTATTTTTGCTCGATGGATATTTGGGTTACAATTAAACTCTCATTCAAGAATCCAACCAATTCAAAACGTCTTTCACTACTAAGTGGGGCATGTATGCCTATAACAAAATGCCTTTGGATTGTCCAATGCCATGGATACTTTCCAAAGAGCCATGCACATGGCGTTTAAAGGACTAATCAACAATATCATCTTGGTTTACCTAGATGACATAATGGTATATTCTAAGCATGCAAACAATCACATCACGCATCTAAGGAATCTGAAAGTGTAAGGAATTTGGGGTTTCACTTAATCCCAAGAAGTGTATTTTTACAATTCATGAGGGAAATTTTTTGGGGCACATTGTTTTAAAGGAAGGACTATCAATCGATCCAGCCAGGATTCGTTCGATTATGTACATATCTCTCCCAAGTCATAGGAAGGGCCTCTAGAGTTTTCTGGGAACTATAAACTTCATGCGACATTCATCCCTCAATTCGTGGCATTGGCTAAATCATTAACAACAACGCTAAAGAAAACTATGCCATTCTCATGGTCAAAGGAAGGACGAGAGAGATTTGAAACCATAAAAATGGCAATTTCTCAAGCTCCCATGATAGTGAACCCCAGTTTGATAAAGAATTTATCCTTTATGCTTTTATAGGTCAAGAGAGCATTTTAGGGATCCTCACCCAACAAAATAATGATCTGATGGAGCAGCCAATTTCTTTCTTCAGTCAATCCCTCAAAGACTACGAGCTCAAATACTCATTCGTTGAAAAAAAGTCTTTTGGTTATTCGATATTTGAAGAAATTCAAGCACATGTTATCAAACAACAAAATTCATCTAATGGTGTCTCATCCAGGTGTTAATGAATTTTTTCTTAACAAAGAGATAAATGAGAAGTGCGCTGGATGGATCACGAAGGTGATGGAGTATGATGTGCATATCAAGGTTACCAAACTTGTCAGAGGTAAAGGTTTGTGTCAACAACTTGCTGCAGACATGGAATCAAAAGGTGATGAGAATACGATGCTCCTAAAATTGATGAGTGAGAGTGATGAACAAGTTGATTTGGTTATCAAAATGAAGAATTTCCTCTTCTCGGGAGTATATCATGTGAACATGGATAAAAAGAAAATACGACTTTTCGTCTTCAATATATTCCATATGTTTTGGTAGATAACATTCTTTTTCAAAAGGATTTGAATGGTGTCCTCCTTCGGTGCATAAGACCGGAACATGTGAGTAAGATACTAGAAGAGTTTCATAATGGTTTATCTGGAGGACATTATTCTACATGAAAAACTGCTACCAAGATCATGCAAGTCGGTTACTATTGGCTGGATTTTTTCAAAGATGCCCATCTCTAGGTAAGGAAATGTAAGGAATGTGCCTTTTCACGAGGCAACTGCGAGTTGGCAGCCTTCCATTGCATCCAATCTAAGTGGATCAACCCTTTGTCCAATGGGGTTAGACTTCATTAGAATGATTAATCCTCCATCCAGGATGGGACATAAATGGTCCTTACTTTGGAGACTATTTTACTCGATGGACGAGGTAGTTGCATTCAAAGAGAGCAATGAAAAGGTAGTTCTAGATTTCTTGGAAGGTAAAATGACAAGGTTCAGTGTTCCTTTTACAGTCATTTTAGAAAACGTGATGGATTTTCTTGGTGTGAAGTTGAGCAATGGGTTGTTAAAAATGAGGTCTACCTCAAAGCTTTTTCCAATTACTATCTGCAAGGAAACATATTGGTTGAGTCTAGTAAGAAAAACCTCATAAGGATTATTAAGTGCATGATGGAAACTAACAAGAGGACTTGACATACACAGCTTAAGACAGCCTTATGAGCAGATCAGATCACACCTAAAATTTCCATAGGGAATTCTCCTTTCATTCTTGTATATAGAAGAGAAGAAAAAATTTCAATCTCCTTGGAGTTAACTTCTTTGGAGTTAGCTCATCAACTTGAAGTTATGGAGGGTTATCCTCTAACAGTAAGGTTTGTTGAACTCATGGAGTTAGAGGAAGTATGGAACAAAGTTATGAATACTTTGGAGAAACATCAGGCTCAGGTTAAGAAATATTTTGACAAGAAGGCATCCGACAAGAATTTTCATGAGGGATATTTATTCCTCAAATGGGATGAAGACAGGGCTAAGCCAGGAAAGCACGCCAAGTTTGACACTCTCTATAGTGGTCCATCTATCATCATGAGTTACGAAAGAGGAAAATTCATTTCATCTATCCGGCTCAATGGAGAAGAACTACCCATTCACGTGAATGGGATACATCTCAAAGCTTGCTTTTGAGTAGCATTCCACCCATGTACAATTAGTTAGGTGTTTTCCTCCAAGTGCTTATGCACATTATTGTGTGTATTGTTTTTATTTTGTTTTCCTTATTACTGTGTTTTTGTGTTGTTTTTGCACATTGTTTCATCATTCGAGGTGTCAAGGAGAAGAAAGGTTCAATATTTCCATAAAAGTTTCAAGATATTCCTAATTACTCATACTGCTTCATTCAAAGGTTTTGCGGTATATGCTCTAGAGGCCAAGTGTTCATCGATTCAATATACTTCATGCTTTGAGGATTCTAGGATGTATCACAGAGGATCAAATTGCTTTCAGGTTTCCAATATAGACTCCATGCCCAATGGATGACTTAAGGCTCTTTGGACTCATGTTTAGCAGTAATCATCCCCAAGAGGTTGCTAAAAATGTTAGCAAATTTTTCCCTTGGGATAAAATTGGACAATGTGGGTACATAGGACCTTAGGACCAGGGAAGGCTTCACGAAAAAACTTGGGGCCTACATGAAAAAAATTGTGCTTTGAAGAATAGTTACGGTGTTCCAGGAAGGTTCAAGATCATTTTTAATCATCTTTAGTCATTTTCCTTCTTCTATGTCTCGGAGGCTCAAAACCTGCCCAAAGTACAAAAGGGTTGCGTAAAATTCAAAATTAAGATAAAATCAGTTTTGTAAGGCTCAAGTAACATTGAGATAGAGATAGCTCACCGAGCGTCCAGTGAGCTTCTCGGTGAGCTAAGTGAGTGAATAAGCATGAGAGGCCCTATAAGCTTTGGTAAGTTAATGTTTTCTTATGGTTTCAAGCTAATGATTAGTAGTCCGAGTGCAAACGTGAAGGCATTGATGGGATAAAATATTGGGTGAGGTTTCAAGACAAATGTAACCTGGCCAAGTTATGTTAATAGCTCAATATGAGCTCATTTTCTATCTGGGGAGGTGCTCTAAACTTAATGTGTGGTATCAGGAGCTCGGCGTTGGAATCGTTGAGAGCTCTTGATATGACTCGGAAGGACAAACTATAAACAAGGATATCAACATTTAAGATGTTGACTCAGCATTCGGTCATGGGAGAATCGGGATGAGGCATTGGCACAACTCGGGTGAGAGCTCTTGAGAGAGCTCAATTGAATGTAACTCAGTTAAGTCATGTTTCAAGGGAATGGCTCGCTAATAGAACCTAGGTATTTGAATGCAATGTGTCGAGGCATGAGTAGATTATCAAGTGACTTGGGTTTGTAAGTGTGGCTCATAGGCGTGATGCTCGTGATTGGATGCAAGGAAAGTAGTACTCGAAATGGTCCGAGTTAATTATGGTTGGATTGAGCTATGAAATCCCTTGAGAGTTAAGGTAATACAACATGGGGACTCCTTGTGAATACGAGCATGAAGGACTAGCTCACTAGTGTGGAATGAATGGACCGACTCAAATAGGGACATCTCGATGAGCACGTAGAGCTCAGGTTAGGTCACAAAGTTTGATGATTTTGCAGATGAAAGATGAATCAAAAGGAATTAATCCTGAGAAATAATGACTTTGAGAGAGCTAAGATCAAGTAACTCAAAGCTAGATCAACATGGCAGAGTTGGTGGAAAACTCAGTACCGAGGTGATTCGGGTTGAAGATCTCACTCGATTGAGCATGAGGAAAGGGGAGTTTCAAATGGTCGCACCATGAGATAATGAAAATTCCACTCATATGATATCGGATGAGCTAAGTTAAAAAGACGAGAATCTCGGTTGATGCAAGGTGTCAAATTACATTACTAGGTTGAAAGGAATTTAGAAAATTCTTGCTCCATTACCAATCAGGTGGGAGAATACAATGGCTAATCCCACACTTAGACATAACATGGGAATATGGGAAGCCTAATGCCAAGTGGAAGTGTTACGTTGGTAAACCATAATGGGATTTCCGTGAGTTGGAGAAATTCAAACTAATTTTCAGGTGAGGATTTCATAATGGCAAGCCATTGTAATAATTCCACATAGAGAAGAGGTCCAAGATAGTTACCAAAAACTAGGAAAAGAAACCGAGGAACGTGGGAGGTCGTCCTAGCATGACATGTTGAACTATTCAAATGCCAAAACATGAGGTAGTTTGGTTGAAGATTATCGGGTCAAGAGGAAGGAGATAATCGTCATACAAGATTTTTAAGCTTGAGTTAAGTTGTTTCAAAACTTAAAGGAAAAAATAATTGTAGGTGACACATAGAAAGTTGAGCTCCTACATGGGTTGCTCAATGATGATGCATTCGAGGAGGAAGCTCTATTCGTGTTCAAGGAAATGGTGTAGGTTGTGTTTCCACTGAGGATAAATCGTCGAGCATTTTGATCATGACATTGAACCATGTCAATGGTAAATAAAGATGGAGTTGAGTGGATAAAAACAAATACTCAGAGTTATAGATTGAGATCATAGGCATGAATGATAGCTTGAGACACGAATTGGGATATCCCACAAGTCGTTACAAACCATACATGACAAATAGGAGAGATGATTTTGGAGCTTGTGGTGCAACGCGGTATCCTGGTAGATTAGCATCATGGGGCTCGACATGTGGGCATTTTCAACAAGCCAGTGTGGAATGGAGAAAGCTTGTTGGGCTGATCTAAGTCTGAGTTACATCAATGATATCGAGTTTTAGGTGAAGCACACAGGAATAAAATATGAGTCCAGTCGGCATCTCAGATTGAAAAGATAAGCTCGCGATTAGTAATAGATCACTATTGGATGCTCATGGAGGCCAAGTGTATGTGATAACTTGGGTGACTCGTGAATGGGATTTGTCACATGCATAAGTAAGGGCTTAGGAGTATGAGTTTAAACTAGCGAGGAACTCGTGATTAATACGCAGGATGGAGATCAATTGATCTTGGTAGTAGTTGACATAAAGGATGGCTCAAGTGAGTTGAGCTCGAAAAAGATGGAATATGAGCGATGTGGTGAGCTTAATCTTGGGCTCAAGATATCTACAATGAGTTCGAGGGGAGATCAATGAAGGATTAATTAGGTTGGCATGGTAATGAACTCATGTTGAGCTAATTAGTAGAGCCAAAAGTCGGATCACACAAAACGTAGCTTGGCACGAATAGAAGTGACTTGAGCTCCAACTCTTTCTAACCGAAATATCTATGCAAGAATGGGCAAGAGTGCTCATTATGAGCTCAATGGATTAGTGTGGTGAGTGAGTCACTTGTAGGGAGCACAAAGTGTTAAAATGTTTTGATGATTCCAAGCTCATGTGGTGAGTGAGTCGAACTAGGAAGAGAATGAGTTATTGGGTGAGGTGACACGGTGGGAAGTTATTCGGTCATGGGAAAACAACTCACAGAGAATGAGGCTCATTGTATAAATGGTGCTCATGTATGAGCTTAGTTTGAAATAGGCTAACATTTCAAACATTTCTATTTTAACCATCTGCAAAGGAATACATGAAATGACTTCATGGGTGTAAGCTCATGGAGCTCGATGGTCGAATCGTTTCGGTCTCATAGAGCCAAGTCATGAGTTGGCAACGATGACACAGAAGTTGGGCCATTCACCATTCGTTGAGAAGAGATTGGAAAAGCTTGCATGGAGGATGAGATGACAGACTCATGAGGAAGAATCGAGTTGATGAAGTAGCTCAAACCAATCTTGTTAGGCATTGTGTGACTCGGTCAACAAGTTTGCAGGAAAGGGAGCTATTTGGATAACTCATCATGTCGAGCTCACGAATGACTCGACATCGAGCTGAAGGATAACATGAGCCGAGTTGCATTTTGGTATAAAATTAAGATGTGTTCCATAACAAGGAGATGGATACCTAAACTTAGCTTGTTTGCAGCGAAAGTCGAAGGAGCTTGGATCTAACTTGGTGAGTTGGCTCGGTGAGCCAACCACCGAGTTGGTCTTTTTGCCTTTTCCTCATAATTTTTCCCTCCTTAAGTCAAACTAGTCAACATGGGTCCCACATTAATAGTAATTAATTAAATATTTTAATGATAATATTTATTTTTCTTATTTAAATATTATTTTAATTAATTGAGAGGAGTAGGTCAACTGGGCATTAATGGCACATGATGGAAGCTTCTCAAAGTGGTTCAACCAATTGTAATAAATGAACCATCATGTACATTCAATTTAGGAATGTAAATATGACCTTTCCTATTCTCTCTCACATATTCTTCTATAAATGTAAGTTGGAGGCTCATTCCAAAGGGTTCCAACATGTCAGATAGGTTGGAAAGTTAGACATCTTAGGCAAGTACAATTTTTCTAGAGTCCTCTCTCTTACTGCGGTTGTCCTTGTGTGTTGAGAGAACTTTCGAGCCTCCTCTTCAAGACTATAATGGAAACCATTGCCTCTTCGAATGTATGATGCATTGCGATTGTTGTTGATGTAATAAAAGTGTGAGTTTTGTGACTAATCTCAATCCTTTCATCCTTCTATACTTCTTTGTGTCTTTTCTCATGCTTGCAGGTACACTGTGCGAGTTCAAGTTTCTATTACGGGTTCTCTCGAGTTCTGTGCTTATCAAGTGGTGGAGCATTTGCATGTAGTTGAGTTGTGGTGTTTGTTAACCATTCTCAAGTCCATCCTTCTTCACCGGAAGACTAATAGATTTTTTTACCCGATCAAGTTTAACAAAGGGAATGCATGCTTCTTAGCCTATGGTATTTTTTTACCCTCTCTATGTTGTAGTAGGTGAAGTATACTTGTGGTGCACACACCCTCTTCAAATCAATCCTTCCCGATTCTAGCAATGCCCTTTACTTGGTGCATCGTCATCCCTAGTTTAGTTCCATTTCTTGAAAATCTCTTTCCCTAAAACCCCGAAAGTGTAGCATAGGTCTAGATAATCATTTTTATTGCACTAGGAGTAGTACAACACTTAGTTTAGGAAGAGGAATTCAACCTTATTTGAAGGTTCACCTTGAGCCCAAGTCCCATAGCTTGAGAGGTGATCCCATGTTTCCTAATCACACTGAACATCCTATCCACATTCTAGCCATTCGAAGGGTGCAATTATTTGCTAACTACATAAGGTACAACCCAAATCTAAAATAGTACCACCTACCAAATGAGTGGTCAACCCCATTTCACCTCCAATTCCACCTCCCATGACGCCTCTCCTACCAAGATTACTCACACCTCCATCTCAACACACACTTACCTCCTATTCGATCCATTGGCAAGGTCTTATGCCAACATTCTAGCTAAACTTTTAGAGACCTTCGTCATCACATTGGCACCCCTTAGACCTTATGACCCACTCAAACCAAAACCAAAAGGATTTGATGATACAAAAATTTGTGCCTATCATCGTGTGTTAGGGCATGATGTAGAAAACTGTAAGGCTCTAAAGACTGTTCTACTCTAATTATGTCCTCTTGAAGAAAACTTTTATGATGATGATCTTTTAGACGAGGACCCTGTTCCCCCTTCACCTATCACAACACACCCTCATACCTTACCTATCCAGTGACCTTCATCTCCACCTCCATAACCCATTTATCCTCTTCCAAAATTTGAGATCAACATGGTCCGCATAAGAGAGTTAGCCAAACCTCCACCTAAATTCCAATACGTTTCTTTCTTTGCACGACAACAATATATGCCCTCGTCATTCTATTGCTCGTCTTGTTGCTACACTTATCATGACTCATTTGCTCCCTCACCCCATATTAATATGGTTAACATTGCCACTCGCACCCAAAAAGAAAAAGGAAAGGAGAAAGCAACCAGCCCATTCGCCAATCCTGTGCCCAATATACCATCTGCACCCGCACCAAAAATTACCATTCGGGGACCCACATACCCTATTTCTGATGGGGTCACCCATCGTCAATGATAAAACATTTGCACCAATCTCCTCTCAAAATGTCATTATACAACCTTGTCCAAACCTCTCGAATCTCACCGACGAGGCCCTCACGAGAGGTTCTGCGCGATCTATTGAGGTTTTACCTAATGACCCAACCCCTACGGCATCCATGATCAATCCTCACCACGTGGCATCTCTCACCACTTTATCACCTTACTCTGCACCCACTACCACCCATTAAGTAGTCGTTCTCAGTTTCTCTAACGATGAGATTGTACCTCTCCAATTAGATGATCCTAATCCCACCCTATTCATCTCTATCTACATTGATAATATACGCGTTTGATGTGTTATGATCAATGGTGGTGTTAACATCAACATTATATCTTCCCATGTGTACAACCAAATGCGCATCCCCGCTAATTACATGCATAATAACCCAGTTATGTTGCATTCATTCAATGATGCCATAACTTTGACCCTTGGCACCATCATTCTCCACATTTGCATGGGCCCCCGTACCATTCTATAATTATTCTACATCTTAGAGGGGGAATTCTAGTATAACTTGTTGCTTGGCCAACCTTGGATCCACATCATGGGTTGTGTTCCTTCAACTTTACATCATTATGTAAAATTTGAACATGAAGGAGATAAATATACCATTCCATTCAAAATTTCACCATTCAAAACCTATAACATGTTGTATAGACCTAATAATGTTATTGTACCAGTTAAGGCATTCTCCACCTCCACCACCTCTCCTTCACCCACAACCCCTTCCACCAACATTGTCGCTACCTTACCCACACCTAACTCCACTATTCCCACTACCGTCGTAGCCTCTGGAGCTAACCCATCCACTAACCCATCTACTTCCAAACCAACCAATGCTTCTAGTGATTCATCCATTCCTGCTACCCATATACCAACTACTAATCCCTTAGAAGGTTTTTTTCAATGTCTCACTCTGGGGGAGTATCGCCTGTACAACATCGACACATTCCTTACTCCTCAAGAGTATGGTAACCTTCTCCAACATCCTCATTATGATCACCACATAGGTGAGGTTTTCCCTTATGGTCCTCCCAACCTTCATACCAACTTAACATATGGGGGACTTGATACTTCTACCTACTCACCCGAGCCACCTTCCCAAATGTGACCATTTTCATTTGACCTTCAATCTCTCACCAATTGTCACTTTTCCCACACCTTCCTCCATCGTTGTGCATGGAAGGGTTTTGGCTTTGGTTTCTATGAACAAGGCTGCCATACTATCATCCCATGCACCACCTGTAAACACAAAGATCGATAGTATTGGCTTTTCCAAACCATCTCCTAAGAAATCCTGTGTCGAACTCATTGAGGATGACAACCTTCTTTCACCCCATCTACCAACTTCACCACCTTCACCTATGAAGTTTATGGATCCAGAATCCATTCCTCCTAAAAAAATTCATGAACACCATTTCCTAGGACCTCTAACTTATCAATGAGATGGCGAGGCTCCCTCTTCTCTTCCCTTCCTATATCTTGACATGATCAATGATGATACACCTTCTATTAACATTGTTCAATGTTAAGACGATGAGTCTATTCTCACCTACCTTGGTGCGAAAGATTCTTATATTCACCGAGTCATTACCTTCGAGACACAAACCATGTTAAACAAATCGACCATCGAAATCAATATCCACACTCAAGACGACCCGCACATTTTAAAGATAGGCCAATATTTAGATGCTACTGAGTAGGAAGCTTTTACCTCATTCCTCCGAGATCATATCAACGCTTTTGCTTGGTCCTACACTGATATGCCCAGTATTGACCCAAACATCATGGTCCACAATATCGTCACTATTCTTGAAGCCAAACCCTTAAAACATAAGGTTTGTGGAAAATGCATCCTCGCATTTCCCTTCTTGTCAAATAAGAACTCCAACGCCTTCTTTCAGTTTCCTTCATCCTACCCATTGATTAGCCTGTATGGATCTCTAACATCATCCATGTCACAAAGGAGACAAGGGGACTTTGCATTTACACATGATTTTTGTGACCTTAACTTGGCTTTCCCTAAAGACGACTTTCCACTACCTAGTATTAACCAAGTAGTTGATCTTATCGCCGACCATGAGATGTTATCACTCATGGACAATTTCTTGGGTTATAACCAAATATTACTCACCCCAGAAGATCAACACAAAACCACCTTCATCACTCCTTGAGGGACCTTCTGCTATCAATTCATGCCCTTTGACCTTAAAACACTGGTGCTACATATCAGCGGGCTATGACTTATATCTTTCATGACATCATGCATTGCATATTGGAAGATTACGTTGATGATCTCCTTGCAAAATCTAAACATCGGGCTAAAAACCTTACAATCCTTAAGGTCATCTTCAACTATCTCATAAAATTATGTGTTTGCTTTCAACCTAAGAAGTTTGTCTTCGTAGTTCTCTCTGGTAAAGCTCCTAGGTTTTATTGTTTCTTTACGTGGCATAGAAGTTGACCCCGCTAAAATAAAGGCTATTCTCAAAATGCCTCCACCTACTAACCTTCGTTAACTTCGTAGTTTGTAAGGCAAGTTGCAATCTATTTGTCACTTTATTTCTCAACTTTCGACCATTGTCATCCATTTCATCATCTCCTCAAAAAGGATGTCTCCTTCAAATGGGATGATGAATACCAAAAAGCCTTTGACACCTTAAAACAATACCTCCTTCAACCACCTGTGCTCATTCCCCCTAAGGATGACCAACCATTTTACCTTTACATTTCTACTACTGATCATTCCTTAGGTGTCATGCTCACTCATTGTGATGAGCAACATAGGGAGCAAGCGGTTTATTATATAAGTCATACGCTTTTGGAATATGAAACTAGATACACTCACACTTTGAAAAACTCTGCTTAGCCTTAGTTTTTTTGCCACTAAACTACGCCATTACCTACTTAACCACAAAACATTCGTTGTCACCAATATAGACCCCTTACATTACATGTACACCAAGCCTTACCAACATCAACGTGATTGCACGTTGGCTCATGCTTCTTGCAGACCTAGACCTTGAATTCACTCATCAAAAATTTGTGAAAGGAAAAATAATTGTAGACCAACTCGCAGACACACCGTAAATCAATCCTCTAACTATGATTTCCCTGATGAATCCATTGCTACCGTCTCTTTGGATGATACCATTTACCAGATGACCTTATTATTTGATGGTTCCAAATGTCAGTGTGGGGGTGGTGTCGGAGTTATCCTCATTCCTCTTAACGGTGAACCTATGCCATTATCTTTCAAACTAGATTTTGATTATACTAACAATATCGCCAAATATGAAGCACTCGTATTAGGCCTTCAAACCACCATTGCCTTAGACGTTAAGTCAATTAATATCTTTAGTGATTCTCAACTGATTGTAAACCAAGTTAATGGTATATACTAGTGTCGTAATGAGATACTTCAAAAGTATAAACATCATGTTGACATACTTTTGACTACCTTTGACCGTTATGAACTTCAAACCACTCCACGTTCTACTAATAAATTTGTGGATACCATGGTCTGCCTTACTTCTCAGATACCTACTTCACCCTCCGACTCAAAAATATTTGTCACAATACAAAGGCTGTAATCACCTTCCTATCTATTTCGAGACGTCAACCTTGTCAAAACTATTGAAAGCGGCCCACGTGACCTTTGGTATAAGTAGTTTGCTGACTACCTTTCCCTTTAAATTCTGCCTCCAGATCTTACTCGCAATGGACAATGAGCCTTTCTCAAAAGTGTCTCTCACTATGTCATCATAGGTGGTCTTATTTATAAATGTGGCTTTGACAACATCCTCTTACGATGCCTTACAAGTTTTGAAATTCCTTACACCATAAAGGAAGTCAACGACATAATTTTTGGAGTTCACTTGATGGTTTAGCTGTTGATAAACACATTCTCCGCATAGGCTATTATTGGCCTACCTTAAACTGTGATTGTTGTGATTATGTCAAATATTGTGTGAAGTACCAAAGAACACGCTAATATTCATCACACCCCTAGTCACGCCTTACAGTCACATGAGACCTTTGGCCTTTCTCTCAATGGGGTTTGGATCTTGTCGGAGAGATCAATCCTCATTCTTCCCAATGTCATCAATGGATTATTACCACTATTGAATACTACACTAAATGGGTAGAAGCCATACCTCTTATTTCTACAAAATCTGAGAAAATATGTGAATTCATCAACCATCACATCATTTGTCACTTTGGTGTTCCTCATCATCTCATCACTGATAACGGAAAACAATTCAAAAACAAAACCCTACGGAAACTCTGTGATGCCTTCAAAATTCAACTCAATTTTTCTTCACCTTATTACCCTCAAACAAATGGCCAAGCAGAATCAACCAACAAAACCTTAAACAAAATTCTTATGAAAGTAGTTGACGATACTAGAAAGGACTAACATACACACATTCCTTTTGCCTTATGGGCTTATCGCACTAGTATTTGTACCTCAATTGCTGCCACGCCTTTCTCTCTGGTTTATGGTGCAAAGGTTATTCTGCCTCTTGAAGTCTAGATCCCGTCTCTTTGTATCTCATTTAAATAGATGCTCAATGAAGATGACTTTTTCCAAAACCATTTGGCACAACTTGAGTTATTAGACGAATGTCGTCTCAATACTCTTGATCACCTCAAAATATACTAAAAACGTATTAAACGTGCCTACGACAAACATGTCCATGAACGAACCTTCCAGGTCGGCGACCTCATCCTGAAGGAAAATCAACATGTAACAAAAGAAAAAAGTAAAAACAGGCAAATTTACTCCTAATTGGCTTGGACCCTATATTATTACTCATACCTATGGATCTCGGTGCTTATTGTTTATCTTCACTCAAAGGTAAACTGAACCTAGGCCTCTCAATGCCTTGCATCTTCAACCTTCTTATTGTTGAATCAATTCCTATATCACATTTTGTCTAGTTAAAACACTCGTCCCTTGAGCACCATTCACCTTCCATTTTACCTATTTTAAGGATCATCGAGTAAACAAGAATCATGTGATTATCCGTCACCTTTCAGCCTTATCTTCAATATGAGTACCATGACTCTACTCATGGCATGATCCTCATGGATAACTTTTTGTCTTTTTCAAGATGGAATCCCATGGTCATTCATTCCTTAAACCCTCTCTGTCATAGTTAACCTCTGTGTGATATGGTTTTGTCTTCAACACAAGAGCCTATCTTTCTCTATAGTCTTGTCCATGACCTAAAATTCCAAAGAAAAATAATTTCAAAAGTAAAATGGGATTCAAATCCTTGATTCAAACTTCTAGCAAAAAGATGACTCCCTCAAAAGGACATCTACGCTTTCTATCTCGTTGTTATAAATAGACTTCTCCCTCAAAGGACAACTATACCAAGCTAGCCATATTGTACATAGTCTATCATAATAAGAAGACTATTCTTACAAACAATAAAATCAAATATTCAGAAGCTTCCCACATCAATCAACTTCATGAAGACCTCAAGGAGAAAATCTACTCATCCCACATAGACTTCCCACATCGATCAGTCTATCAAAACAAAAACAAAAGCAAAAGCAAAAAGAAAAAGATTAACTTTTTCATCATGGACTTGCCTATTTTGATCTTGGGTCTCTTGCCAAATAGGCATGTTGTCTCACACTAGGTTATGCTAAAACCAACACGTTTTCACCTCATCACCTTTTTCACCCTAATTTTTGCCCACTTAAGGGACGTTCCGCAAAATGCGACATTTCATGATCATGTGACTTTCTTCACCCTTCGAATAGTCAATCAGGAAACACCTTTAGGGTCTTACGTTCATAAGCCCATCTTTGGTATGGTAGACTTGTTATGGTTCTTGCCAATTAGGTGGCTCTTTTGGTCACCTCTTACCCTTCACCTTCTTCATTACTTGTTGATTCTCCTATACAAGACTAGACCATCGACACCTACATTTTAAGAATTCCTCTTTCACCAACATCACCATGCCTAACTGACCTAAACTCAACCATGCCTAAATGACCTAGACTCAAACATGCCTAAAACCTACTAACCCATCCCTCTACCTCATCATATTCTTCCCTAGCTTACGGGAGAACTACATCGGCCTGAGGCCCCTTTTCATCGGGGCTATGTAGGTAGCACTCCGAGGGCATGGGGCCCTTAGAGGTTAGCTCGACCACTCTTTACCCTAACTAATTTCCCCTCATTTTTCTATTAACATTCTACCTTACTTAGTTTCCATTTTCACAAACATTTGGAAATTAAACAAATCATAAAAACATACATACCTATCATATCATCAAAACATCCAATCAATCATTTCACATATCCATGATATCAAGTATTTCACAAATTTACACCATGACATACATATACATCATCATTTATTTTCCATACTACCAATAACTTGGAAATTAAATCAAACCCATACACATAACCAAACCATGCCTATACCTGACTCCATCATGCCTACATGACCTCGAATGCCTAAATTACCTAGACCCCACCATGCCTAACTCACCTAGACTCCACTATGCCTATACCCGACTCAACCATGCCTAAATGACCTAAACTCAACCATGCCTAAATCACCTAGACTCCACCATGCCTAACTCACCTTGACTCCATCATGTCTACATGACCTCGACTCAATCATGCCTAATTCACCTAGTTTCCATCAATATACAAATAAACAATGGACATTAAAACAAGTACATCATCCATACAATAAATATCATCATCTATATAACTAGGAAAAAGTTTGTGTATCAATACACATATACACAAATACAAATACATATAAGTATCTCAAATCACTCAGATACAACCTCACTATCTTTGGCACACAGGCCCAGGTATAAAAATCACAATCACAAAACTCTCATATACAACCTTAATATCTTTAACACCCCGAGATCGGTACATATATCAAAACCTCAACAACAATAATCATACCAAGTGACTAAGCGTCACCTCACCTCATATCCTCTGGGCTAGTCTCACCCTTCTCCTTCTCCCAACCTATCTTCCACCACCAACATATCTCCACCCTTCATAGGTCTCAATCTAATCTCCACCTAGCCCTCAACTGGGCACGGCCTACGCGAACTATGAGCCTTGCCCTGACCCTGTCTTTGGGCTCACCGCCTCCGTGCTCTCTAAACTACGAGTGTGGGATCTCATCCTCGCACTCACTGCCTGTTGGGCTCTGTACTGAGCATATGAGGGAACATCTATCCTGATAGTCATCAGGTGATCCTGATAATAATGTGTCTCGTTTAGGGCATCCCCGAACCTCGCCATAGTCACCATCTGAGGTGGTGCCATAGGTCTCAATGCAACTTGTGTGCCCTATCTTGTTAATACTAGCCTCAATCCTATATATGGGAATCCTGTCCTCTTCCCTATCTTTGTGGGACCCTATCCCGCCATCAAGCTGTTTCTTGTAGTATGGGACCTTGTCCATGGGCCTGTGGAGGTAGTTGTGCTACAAGTTGGGTTTGTAAGGCATTACACCGTGCTCTATGAAGAGGCCAAATGGCCCTATAAACTAGCCACTTATGTCCGTAATGTAGCCACCGTACTCCATCACCATCACCGCCCTATGCAGGTGCACGTACCTATGCCAACTGGGCCTCTAAGGCCATCACTTGAGCTGCGCATGGTGGCCACTTGTACATGGGCTCTGTCAAATGACCCTACAAACTCGTGATTTGTGTCTGTAGGGTGGCCACCTACCCCTGCAATGCATCTATCTGCATCGTGATCATAGAAAGATATGGCTGCCCTAGCCTCGGTGGTGTCGCCCATCGTTGTGCCACCCACCACTGCTTATATCCATCAGTGACTCTGACGTCATCTATCCACCTATCCACAGCCTGCTCCTCCTGCCCTGTCGACACACTCGGTTGTGGTAGAGACATGGGTCTCTCCATGTCATCTCTCGATACTGTGGGAAAGGTGGAGGCACATCTTGTGGTAGCCCAAACTTTCATCTAACCCTGTCTACGGGTATCATCTCGTGCTCGTCGACACATCACCCTTGTATCCACCTCAATAGTTGAAGCTCCTCTAACTCCTCCATCATGCCCATATATGAGGGATAGCCAATATATGGTCTCCATACAATATCAACTTTGGAAAGCCCCGCCAATAATAACCTATAGTAGATAACATCATATGTGGCTCTCGCCACCCTCGGCTAACCACCAATAGGTACCTGAGTGTCGTATCGATTCAACCCGAGCCGCCACCCTTGAACCAATCTGTTGTGGTAGACCCATTGGGCGTAACACACACAATGTGCTCATATGCCCAACAATGTAGTAAAAATGTGCACACATCATCTGAACCTCCACAATCTCCCATAGGCCCATAGCTCCCTATAAAGCTACACTAGGAATGTCGGGGCCCAAGCAAAGCCGATCCACTCCTCCATCATATCCTGACAACTCCCATCAGTGCTCATGGGAATCTCCCACCCTCATAATCTGGTAAGAAAAAGCAACCTAATTCCTCCATCATCAACACAACTAGCCTCATTTCTGAGGAAGGCTGCATACATGTCTCCATAACTAAGGCTCGCACTATGGTACCTCAGCTCGCCCATCACCTCCCCAAATACAACCACTATCGCTCTACTGATGCCTCTAACAAAATGGAATAACTGGCTCCCCTACAATAGGAAGCCTCAGGATCTGGTACATGTCCTCTAAGGTGAAGGCCATCTCGCATGTCGAAAGGTGGAAGGTATTGGTTGCTAAATATATTATTTTTGGTTCAGATTCAAATGTAGAAACAATAAAATATAACACACTAATAAAACATTGAATATAAAAATATTGCAATTTAATTCATTCGAGATGATTTTCATTATGAAGAGATTACATATAAATAGGTAAATGACATCCTTAGAATAAGGAGTCAAACCATATCAATTACCCAATCCCCACTTATCTCTCCAACATGATTCTCTCCACCTTTATTTTCTCATAGCTATCTAATAGTGAGTTGTTCTCACAACTCACGTACACACAAAATATAATAATATCTCACACTCACTTAACTATTACAATATTATATTATCATCTGGATAATATAATTCCACAAACATTATTAATGTTCACACTAACACATTAATTTCCTAACATTCACCCCCTTAGTGTGAACATGGGTGAGTTATGTCTAGTACCTGCTCATGTTCTATAATCGATGGTTTTCAAAGAGTACCATCAACTCCAACAAGTTTTCTAGTGGAATTATTAACCACTCTGTATGTGATTTTCTAAGAGATTCACAAACTCTCAAATTGGTTTTCTAGTGGACCACCAACCACCCCATAACAACGTATACGTTTCCTCATCCACGATTTACAAAAGAGAAAAAAATATAGGAAAATATGTTCCTAACTATGAACAAGAATTATCCATCTGTTCTTTATTTACTACCACACATGTTGAAATTAAACACACCGAACACAACTAAAAACATGGCCACCAAAGCAATATTGCGGCCTCATTGATGGTGCTGACGAGAGGTTGCTAAAACACCTCCTTCCTCCGTTGCCTCCAGCCTCCATTTAAAACTGCTTAGTTATTAAAAAAAAATCAAAATGAATCTCAATATGAAATTCCCCCTTCAATTTGAACTTGGTCATCATGTATAAGCGAAAATGCGACTAGGAGAAATATGAGTAACCAATTTTTTTTTACAATTTTCCTAATAATCACCTAAATGAAACAAAAGTGACTTTAAAATTTTTGACTCGACTTTAGACAAAAGACGATGAACAAGACAATACAACAAAACAATTTAACTTAAGACGACTTTATGATGTTTGTAATGATACAAATAAAATTAACAAATAAACATAATCTAAAAACGAAATAAACAAAAAAATCAAAATAAAAAATATATAATAACTTTAAAAAAATTAGACTTACGTAACTAAACAATAAATAAGACTTGTTCCCTAATGAATTAACCGAGAGAGAAGAAATACCACGTTTTTTTTTTCTTAAAAATAAACAAAAACCAAAACAACACGTGGACGGTAAAATAAATCAGAGACTAAAAAATAATGACCAAATGAATACATGACTGGAAGGAAGGTACATGCGATCCATGTGGCATGGCAGGTCTGCAATCTCCCACCCGACCAATACCATGTGGCAAAAGAAACATTTACAAAAACTCCTAACTTGTATAATGCAGGCTCGGTGAAATGCGTTTTTCTCCAAAAATATTATCTAGGTTTGGCTGAAATTTCGTCTGTAGTTGTATTACCCATATTTTGTGAAACCCAATAAGTTTAAGAGAAACCCAGATCCTAGAACGAAAACTACAATCTATTCTTCAGACGGATTTTCTTAAAAAATGCTCTTGCTCAATCACAGAAAATCCATTGTCAGGTTTGCATACCTACTCTGATACCAAATATTATTTTTGGTTCAGATTCAAATGTAGAAACAATAAAATATAACACACTAATAAAACATTGAATATAAAAATATTGCAATTTAATTCATTCGAGATGATTTTCATTATGAAGAGATTACATATAAATAGGTAAATGACATCCTTAGAATAAGGAGTCAAACCATATCAATTACCCAATCCCCACTTATCTCTCCAACATGATTCTCTCCACCTTTATTTTCTCATAGCTATCTAATAGTGAGTTGTTCTCACAACTCATGTACACACAAAATATAATAATAATATCTCACACTCACTTAACTATTACAATATTATATTATCATCTGGATAATATAATTCCACAAACATTATTAATGTTCACACTAACACATTAATGTCTAACAAAATCCCATCATCGATGAGAAAAACCATCATACTATGATCACGAACTATCTACCTATAGTGTCGATCCCAATAAGCTTTGACCTCGAGTCATATGCTCCCACTCCTCTGTGGTCACATTGGATTGCATCCATCCCATAATGGTTGTACTTTGTCCCGCATTCGGAGCTGGTGCAAAGCTCGCATCATTCAAACACAACATTATCAAGACTTGCCCATACCCAACATACCTCTTACCCGATGAACCTATTTCCAAAAACACTTATTACCTATTACACCATACCCACACACCAACCCTACCGACTACCCCTTTTCCCCAACCCAATTTTACACCCATTAACCCTTACCATTCTTACCTATCCTAGTTTAGTTCACCTACTTCCCCACCCCACATTGCCAACATCACCTATTACCCTACTCACTCTTCATAAACCTTCATTTACATCTTCTTGCCTATCTTTCCCTCCCACCATATCCCTTTTATTTACCTCTGTGCCCCTAAAGCTGACTGACATCGGTCACTGTTGACCGACATCAGTCATTCTTAACCAACATCAGTCACCTAATCCTTGACCGATGTCAGCCAAGGCCAATCGGCGTCGGCCGACCCTTGGCCAAACATCGGTCTTTGTCGCGTAAACCAAAAACTGAAACTTGTCCCCCATCTACCATTTTGCCTAAAATTAACCCAAACCCTACCTAAAACCTACCCCAATCCACCTCAATTTACCTTATATGCATCTATCATCCTATTTAACCTACATTTCCCCTTTCCCATATCGATTTTACCCATTTTTCACCCGCATGTCAACATCCAACCCCCCCACCCCTTTTTCTTCATTTTAAACCAAACTTTAATTAACAAACGAATTAAGGAATGCCTCCTACCTCTATGCGACTCAGTCTACATGGTGGCACCTCTGGTCTCTGTGTTGGTGGACCTCTTGACCCCTCTCCTACCTCTACCATGGCCGAATCCACAACTCACCTGCAAACAAATCAAATCAATCGACCCGATCTCGTGGACATGATCGACCACTAATCACCCACTACGTGGCTTGCCCACTCAGTTCAACGCCTCATACTGTAGTTTTTCACTCCCCACTTTATTTTTTGTTGTTTTCTAAAAATGGCAAAGTGAAAATGAATCCGTAAAAAATATGGATTTTTCTTTTTTAACCCCAAATCGACATGACTAACGTTGGTCATGTCGTGCCCTACTAAACCGAGAAGCGTCGGTTACATCATAACCAACATTAGTCACCTGTCATTACCTTTTTACCCACATTTCACCCATTTTGGCCTAAAAACATTACTGCCACATACCTTTTGACCCTACCAACACCTATTACACCTTACCCACAAGCCTACATTACCTATACATTTCCTTAATTGTGTTTAGGGACATGTTATTTACCTATACCTCGGCCTTACCCATGCCATGACCTACATACCCTGACTGAAACTACCTTTTGTGACCTTTGAACTTGTGTACTCGCTATACCTTGTGATGTTGTTACCCATGTGGTTTAGCCTAATGACCTTACCTTGCCTATTGCTTATTGTGTTGTTTATCTCGACCAAACCTTTGGTGTACTGGATCATACCTAAACGGTCATGTATGTAACCTAAGTTGTGTTTCCTAGGACCATGTCTTGTACCCTAGATACCCGAATCACTTCAACCTAATTTGGATAAACCTATCGACCTTGGACAATGTAGAGTTTGCACGCTCTTACTACACGATACTATGTCACGATCTATACGTGTGTATGCATTTGATTGCCATTACCTATTACCCAATTTGACCATTACCCATTACCCAAAGTGCCCATACCCTTACCTATAACCCACCTACCTTCACTTTCATCACTTACACATTTATCAAACCACTCACCGACTTCGTCTAACACCTCATCAGTTCGTGGTTTGAGGGGGGTCACCTTCAGCCCTACTTGGGGCAAACTAACCTCCATTCACACCTGGAACACCAATTTCCTATTTTTGTCAGCATTGCTTACAAATACAAGCTACGCAACAAAAATGGGTAAAATGTAGACACCAAAATTGGGTCATACTCCCCTTAAACCCCGTTAATTAAATTAACCATATCCTAGTTATTCATATCCCCTAGTGCACATGTTAATTAAATTAATTATCTTAATTAAATTAATTAATATCCTCACTTAACCACCTCACCTAGCCACCTCACTCAATGACCTACTCAAACCTCATTAATGACCTAAGACCGAGTCTAAACCTATCCTAACTAACTAGGACTTAGTCTAAACCTAGACTTAACTCCTATTAACAAACCTAAAAGGACTCTTACTTATCTTGCCATGATCTATCACTCAAGACTCAACGAAGGTTGGAGATCATGCCGAAAATAGCAACAATCTGGCTATTTTTGGCCAACCTAGATATTCCCACCTTGACCAACGCCGGTTATATCTCAACCAACGCCGGTCACCTAACCGTGGTGGTCGATTAGGTTAAATACATTTCCAAAAGCCTTGGCCTAGGTTGGTCATTTGATTCAGGATCTCATTTCTTCTAAAGACTTGGAGCACTCAAATTTCTTTAGCACTTAGGCAAAAGAAGACACACGAGAGCACTACCAACATCGATCACCATTCATCATCCTCTTCACGATCACAAATTCACAACAAAGAGGCACGAAGGTTTGAACTGCCGCGGCACGAATACAACGACTCTTCTCTCTGGATCTCTACTGTCACCATCTTCATCACCTACGTTCTCCAATCTACTTCCTAGTAGTTCCTCCTAGCCAAAAGGGAGCTCTCACATCCGTTCTGATCCGGATGTCATCTACGCGTGCATTTGACCTTGGTGATATTACAACAAGTATTCCTCCTTGGCCTTCTACCCTGATCTATTTCATTAATCTACTAAGAATCTGGTGAAACACCCCTATCTCTTTGCATATGGCACCACCCATTTGAGAAACATATTTGCGACCATGCATGTAACGGGTGTTTTTTTGCCAATTAAAATCAATTATAATCTCACCCACATGAGCTTCCACATTGGGTGGCGAGTGAAATAAGTACGCCATATTACCATCCTTTGTGAGGGCTTCGCCACTCGGGCACCGGTATGGTCCCTAGTCAAATCGGGAGGCAGACCTTTGGTATACACCTCTCAAAGTAATTATAAAATAAATGATAATTTTATTATATATCGAAACTTTTACAACTACACACACACACACGGTTATATATTTAAAACGATAATATTAAAAAAATCACCGTCGATTAAAAATATTGGTTTGACTTGTAAAGTCGGAAGTGGAAGTGTAACTTACTATAACACCTCCTTTTATAAATCTTGTTTACGGATGAAGTTTGATGTTGTTCTCTCTCTTTTTGAATATGTTGAGTTTGGACATATTTGGTGACATTTAAAGATATTTAACCTTATCATAAATTGTTGTAATTTTTAAATACCTTTATTTTATTAATATTTATATTTAGTGATTCAAGCGATCTAAAATTTGAAGGACGAGACTCTAAAACAAAACAAGCACTCCCGATCAACTTTTTAAATGGTCGAAGATCAAACCCATATCCTAAACCCCTTAAAACGATGATTGAGATCAAATGAACCCAACCCCTAAATTCACACAATAATGAATCGAAATAGAGTTTGTATTCCATATCATTCAAGCACAAGGAAATATTGACAAATGTCCCCAAAAAACAATCTTTTAGTGTTTTTGGTCCAATGAAGGATTCTACCAACTAAAATGTTCGTGGGGCAATCGCCACGAACATGCTTCAAAGTTTTGTTTTCCATTGGCACATGTGCCTTGTTATTACAAAAATGACAGCTTTCCCACATGCAAAAGCGTGCATTGTATGACTACTTACATGTGACAGGCGATCACATACGTCGTTGCACGTCACATGTCCGCCCTTGCTGCCGTCGACCATTTTGATAGTTGTCTGAACAAGGGTTTTGCCTCCCCTTTAGAAAACGGCTTCGGCATGATTAAAAATAAGTATATTTTTCAAATATTCAATCAGTGTGTTTTTTCCCCTATATTTATGGTTTTCCTATAATATACTTTTGTACGAAAGGAAGTCGTGCCAAATTGCCAATGCAATCTAAGATACGATATATATACCTAGAAGTACTTGGGGAATAACATTCGAAACATAATTAGTTGGTGAAAATATGGAGAAGATGGGATTCCGAATTGAGGAGAGGAGTGCGTTTCCAATGCTGCTGCTTCCTCTCACTCGATGAGCGTAGAATCATTCGTCAACACCATCGAAAGCAATAGACTTTGGATCGAGAGAGAACTGAGAGAGGCAGGAGCGTTGTTGTTCCGAGGGTTTCCGGTGAAAACGGCATCCGATTTTAATGCGGTGGTGGAGGCATTCGGATGGGAAGAACAGGCGTATCTGGGCGCAGCTTCCAGATCGAGGATTCATGGAAGGGTTTACACTGCAAACGAAGCAGCCTTGCATCAACCCATCAGATTCCACCATGAGATGTCCAAGGTATGCCTTCATTTCCATTTCTACCCTCACTTAAATAAAAACATTATCGTCAGGTCCACTGTTTCTTCTTGTCGCCATCTAGTTTGAGGAGTTTCCCAGCAAAATACTTTTCTTCTGCGAGATAGCCCCTCCCGAGGGCGGGCAGACCGCGATCGTGCAGAGCCATAAGATTACGGCGAGAATGGAAGAGAAATTCCCAGAATTAGTCGCTAAATTGGAAAAAGAGGGACTCTTTTATTGCTCCACTTATTTTCAGGATGATCATCCTGATTTATTTTTAAAGGGCTGGCAAACCCTTTTTCATAGCAGGGATAAAAACGAAGCCGAGAAGAAGTAAGTAGAGATGAAAGCTTGATTTGTGATTTTTTTATAAAAATGAATGAATGCATCCGAGTGATTGAAGATGCAGTGATTTGACTGTGCAGGGCGGCAGAGTGTTTGAAGGCGAAGGTGAGCTGGGAAGGGGAGAGAATGGTGGTTGAAATGGGACCATTGTGTTCCATCAGAAGGTTCGATGGAAATAAGAAAGCGTGGTTCAATCAAGTGGCATTCACGGATGCCGACACGCCACATCGGCTGGGAGGTGGATCCCCTTTTCCTCGAGAGGCCGTCGAATGCTGCATTCAAATTGCAGAGGAGGAGAGCGTACAAGTCAATTGGGAAGTTGGGGATGTGCTGGTTATCGATAATCGCCTTGTGCAGCATGCCAGACGCCCCTCCAAACCTCCCAGAAGAGTCCTTGCGGCCATCTGCAAATAGTGCTACCTCATCTCTCCCGGATTTCTGAAACTTTCTCTACTTTTATTTGTTTGGGGGTTTAATGCTGCCAAATCTAAAACCCTTATTATTATCCTGCCCAAGGCAGCTATATAGTTTTCAGCATATCAATTAATCATTTGTGTCTAATTCAATCAAAACTTGACACTTCTCAATACAAAAGATTTGGGTAAAGATTTTTGTTTATTATATTTTTACTCCGTCTCGTCTCCACGCCCTATTTTCAGATAGATAAGATATATAAGAAAAAAATATTTTCTTTTTTTTTGATTGTCTGCAACCTTTATTCTCACTGGGTAAGGAATTTTGTGTTTTCCACACATCCGACAATATTTTGGAGACGACTTAACATTAAAATAATAATCTAATGCAAGAGACATGTAGCTGTTACTTTTAATAGTTGTGCCTTTCTGATTTAATTTTGGAAATAAGAGCAAAAAAACAGAAAAACTAAGAGCTTTTTTGAATGGCCTTAGCAGATAAGGATAAAAAAACTAAAGCTTTCTTTGATGGAATTTGCAGAGAAAACATTAGCTATGTGATTCATGTTGGCACCGTGGAGACAACAAAAAATCTTCGACATTCGCATGCTGCAGATTGCATTTATTGCTGACTTTTTGGAAGCTGAAGGACATTTTACACCAGTATTATGTGCTTTCCCATAGGCTTACAGAATGGCTGGTTCAATTTGAGTACGGTGTCAACTGTCATGCCTGCAATTAGTTTGTTTTAATCTGTGATTTCTCATTTTTATTTTATTTTTCCTTCCTTTTAATTTTGTCGAGACTATTAAGCTGGCTGAAGTGGGATTAAGCATCTGTGTTATTCCCTGAAAACTAAAGAAGAGAAGGGTTTTTATTAACAAACGGATTGTTGCAATCATGCCAAGAAAGTATGTTATCATGTGATGCATGCCATGTAGGCGTAGTCACCTTTTCTATAATGTTGAAAGCTGTTTTTCATAAGAAGAAAAGTAGTTTTTTAGGCATTTATGCAATAAGCACTTGCCAAATCTAAAGGAGTGAGGAAGAAGATGGGTAAGTAGAAAAATGAAAGGAAAGGTGGCAAATAATCTGAGAAATTTAATACAAACTCAATAATTAGTTCAATATAGCGATTTTTCATCAATTTATTTATAGCAAAAATTTCTATTGCTTTTCTATTGTATAGGATTCACAATAGATTGCTGCATTAGAGCCACGAATATGGGCCACACATGAGCTTTGTTGATTGGGGATGAAGAGGAAGCTGAATGACTCGAACTCCAGAGAAATTTGGAGGAAGAGTTTCTTAGATGACGGTATGTAGACAACTCTAGAATTTGAAGCAAATTGCCTTGTTAGTGAAAGAGTATACAAACAATTATGTAACTTGTCTGGTTTTCCTGTTACTTGGTAAGCACTGAAAATGTCGATATTTGTTGATCTACACTTCTGGTAAGTGTTGAAATGGTCTAAATTTGTCGACCTAGACATTTGAAAATAGACTGTTCATTTATACCAAAATGCATGTAATTGGAATAACAACATGCATGTTTCATCTCAATATTGCCAAAAACACATTTTACGTAATTCTCACTCCCCTTTTTACATCTTTGATCTGAACTTCTTGAATACACCTGCATTGAAATAACTGATTTTACTGGTAGAATTGGCTTTCACTCCATTGAATTCCCCTCCACCCCTGTTAACAACAATCCTAGAGGAGGCCAACACCTGCTCAGACTTCTCAACATCACTGATATTAACACTGGCTCCAGGCGTTGGCTACTGTACAGAAACCGCCTTGATTACGCTACTAAACAGCATCATAACGATCTTATTCTCCTCCTCAATTACTGAAATATCCCTAATGGGATACCACTTAAAAATGCACAAAATATTGAAAACTTGCAGCCACATAAAATACTGATTTTACCAGATTTTTACAGTTGGGACAGCGAACTAAAGAAACTTAATATTTGCCAAAATATCCACCCAAATTACTTGAAAATTTAAATAGAGCTTGATGTTATTATAGAGGACATAATAAAACTGTTTTTGGGAATTTTACACAAATCAAACTGTTGCCAGAAAAAGCACAGCGTGCCCTAGACAGCTGGAAAACTTCAGAGGTTTGTGACCCTCTAAATACAAGAGCAGTAATAAGGGTCTTTGGAAATAACATTAACAGATATAGGCAGTAATAGTTCCACCTTCAGATCTGAAAACGACCGACTGGAAAACCCCCAAATAAAGGCTGCAAGTCGCCTCGCTTGGAATGGGGTCGGAAAATGATGGAGGCGCCTTCAACGAGCTGCCACGCCCAGCCCAAATGGCTGCCGTGAATCTGATCTGGAGCCCCTCTGCTTATCTTCCCCAAATGCCCCCAAGACCCTCGAGATCCTTCCTCTGAAACCTCTGTTAATGTCTCTGCCGCACGGCCCTGAAAGCGGCTCCACTGTAATCCTACCTGAAATTCACTGCATTTCAAATATTGTAAAGGCATTAATCTCCCCATATTTTTAACTTCATTCTACAGCAACAACAGTAGATGAGGTTTCAGATATGTCCTGGTATAGGTATCCAGAAAAGTTACATAGAAATAACAAATAAACATAGAGACAAGGTCGAAAAATCTCCAAAATAAAGCAAGAGATGCCACCAACAGAATGTCCACCATCATCAAATAAGCATGCTTTGAGGCTTATGCACATTAAGGTTCTCAAGAGCATGCTTAGTTAGGGAATGGTAAGAGAACAGAGGTTTAATAGGTTTGTTTGCAATGTGGACGTGGAAGAGCAAATTAATGGCCTTCCCTGGCCAACAGTTTGTGAATGGGGTGATTAGTCCACCCAATGTTGGAGCATGGAGCTCACCAGATGTAGGCAATCTGCATATTGCTCGAGGCATAGAGGGATGCGTAGAGTGGCCTAGGGGCATCCAAACGAACATTCTGAAAGCAAGGCTTTTAGAAACAAATATGGAAAGTCAAAAATGTCAACTTAGACACGTCTTGAAACAGAAGCACTAGGGACCACAAGCTTCCATCCAATAACAAACGGGATTAGTAAAAAATTACTTCTTTATCTGATTTTGGCTATTTTGCAAGATAGATCATCAGTGGACTTCACTTCTACTTCAGAGGTCTGCAACATCAAGGGCACCTATACCATCGAGTCAAAGGCAGTCTCTGATGGGGTCAAGTTTGATAAGAAAATTTGATTTATTTTTGGCTATCAACTTGCAATCATATCTGGACAGTCTTTATTTTCCTTGAGATCTGCTCTTATTTTGGATTCAAGGTTCCCATCATATCCTTCATGGAATGCCTTGGGAAGTCTACAATTCAAGGTTTTGAGGCTACGAGTAAACGTTTTGTTGCCACTGCAAATTGTGAAATTTAACTTTCCATGGTCAAAGTGCTTAGACAAGATCATCAAGATTATAAGATGCCAACATTTTCTGTATAGTTCCTATAAGAAACTGAACAATTATTGATGTAATAAGTAAACAGCTGCATCATGTGTTGAAACTTCTATAGTGTTGCAAAAATAATTTCTACAACTTGAAAACCACTGAGATGAAATGGAGGTCTTGTTATCTAAATTTCTTCATAGAAGAGGTAGAAAACGTCATTTATCTAATATGGTCATATCTGCTACCAAACATAATGGCTAGTCTCAGACATGGCAACCTGAAGGGTCAAAGTTTAGTTAGACATTGCATGCATGGAGTGGCATGGACACTGCAGGGTGAAGAGTCAAAGTTTAGTTAGCCATGGTATGGACGCTACAAGGTCTTCGAATTGTCAATCAACAAAAACATTTGAGAAATTGCTTGAATTATGTTGAATGTTGCCATATCTGATGACTTCACTTCTGTTTTGCAAAGCCCCATTAAACCTAAGAATATAATATTCATGGCATCCGGGCTTAATACTATTCTGCCATTCAGTTTTGAACATTATTTTGGTAGTGGTTGGATTTCCTATTAATGGCATTTGGGCTAAATGCCATTCAATTTGAAACATTGTTTTGATAGTAGTTGCATCTCCTATTTATGGCATGTGAGCTTAATGCCATTCTGTTTCGAACATTGTTTTGGTAGTATTTGCATCACCTGTTTATTACTTAAATTTTCATTTGGGTGTGTTGCATTCAGCCAATTATAGCCCTCCTTTGTAAATGCTGACTTTGTAGACTTGGTGATTTAATCTGAATGTGATGGATCACCCTCATTTAAGTGAATGCATTAAATCACGTGCCTCGATTATTTGTGACCCAATGCATATAATGTACAAACTTTAAGCTGTTCATATGCTTTTAACAACCTTTTGAGGCTGGAACATGCTGGATACCATATTCCTTCTGCAATGTAAGTTATTATCAATGATAGAATTTAAAAAAGAGCAATTAGTCATCACTAGAAATTGGAATAAGAAATATTCATATTTGAAAGGGTAAATCTTATAATCTTACCTAGGAATAGAAGCTTTCTTCATCTGATGTTATTTTATATGTTAGGGTACCCCTATCTGATTATACTTTTGTATGTACATTTGGGTTTTATCTTGCTTTTCTTCATCTGAGAACTTATTTAGAATGCACTCACTAGGTCTCCGATGATTTTGATGATTTCTCCATTAGCATGTAGAGGACTTTGCTGTTGATATTGTCAATTATATCCCCTATAAAAGGGTACTGTCCGACTTGCTTTGATATAGAGCTTTAGTAGCATCCTTTCTGTAATGTTCTTTTTGCTTTCCCAAATCTTGATGATTACAATTTGGTTCCCAATGTAAAGTTATAGAAAGATGACTCTTTTTGCTAAACCAAGGCTTTTCAAGACTTCTTACATTTAGAGTTGTGATAAAACTTGAATACTGCGAAGAATTTGTTCATATTTCCACTGTAATGGCAGGTTTGTTCTTAAGAACTTTTTGTATTTGCAAATAATCTTATGCTTGACTTTCATATAATATTAGCACAATAATATGCCAACAATAGAAAATAGTAATGACCTTTTGCAGAGTTTGAAAAGCAAAAAAGAAGAAAAGGCACCTTAAACAAATTGTGTACAACATGCTTCTAGTCCTTTCACCCATGTAGTTAAGGTATAATACTTATCCTTGTATATTCAAATACCAATACTTGATGAATGTACATTGTATTTTCATTCAAAGAGTTGATCGTTGAAAACATTTCATTCAGCTATAGTTAACTTCACGCCTTTACTTTTTGGAGAAACAAAAATGCCACTTAGAAAAAGCAAAATTGTGAAGTAAAAATTGTCTCTTGTTAGATATTGCTTGTTTGATGCCTTTGTTGTTTTGCTACATTTTCGATATACTTCCATTGAAATAAGAGTTGACATTATAGACCACTTTCTCACTTGCTTAGATAGAGGGGATCACAATGCATTGACATCTCTTCAACTAGAATTGGACTCTGAGACTCTTTACACTTTACATGGAATAAATGATCCTCATTCATATTTCCGGTGAATGAAACTATTCGCGATTACCGTGATCAACAAGGGGGCTCGACTTTGACATTTTTGCATAAAATGGCTATCTAAGTGGCTTGACATATCAATATGGGTATGGTCAGCAACTTGTTCCAATAATTATCTCCAATTTAATGCATCGACCCATGCCCTTCCATATTGTATTCTATTCCATGATTCAAACCCCCTTTCTGGTCATTATGAGCCATTGCTTTGGAAAAAATGACAACTATATTGTTTCCATTCTTCACGGTCAATTATCATTCTCTTCCATATCCAATGAACCTTATTGGATTGATATATTAAATGAAGTTGACAAATTTGGCATGTCTCATTTACGAAACAACAATGAAAATTGCATTGATAACTTGTTTGGTTCTATTTGTCAACTTTTTAACAATGCATTTGACATACAATGTCTTTGTCGCTACGTTGCACTATCTTTTTCAGCTCGACCTTCGCGGATGTGAAAAAACAAAAACTTGCCTCTCCGATTGGCTTCACCAAAATTCTATCCAAAGTATTCTAGGCATTGCAAATTGGGAAGGGATTGTAATAAACATGGCCATGGCACACTTTGCCCATGCACAATAGAAGAAGATGGCTTTTGTTTATAGTGATTGTCTATTATCTTTGGCGTGGAGATACAATTGTGCAACCAAACCCGATACTTTTTTCTAAAATCTATACCAAGAAGCAATTTTCTTCTGTAACATACAACATGATTTGTTTTGAAAAAGTGCAAGGTCGATTTCATTATGAAGCATTGACTAAAAAGAGTTCTCTTCTTTGTATAGTCTTTCCTCCTACTACACATGATATACCTTCATCTGCATCTTCACATAAAAGCCTTTGACATGTGAAAAATTCACGAAACCTTGATGTGCTTGCAATTTTTTTGCAGAAAAACCAAAATCCAAAAAGAAAATGTATTGCCTAAACCAATTAGCCATTGCCCAAATTCACATCTTGTAGCGCAAGCAAATTTTTTTGGCTTTCTCATCATCTCTTCGACATCTAAAGTGCACAATCTATGAATGTGGACATTGCACAACTCAATCTTCTCGATATGTGGCTCTTCCTTCAACTCTCGAGAAAAAGACACACTGACCAATGAATGCAGATTTGCAAGCAACACCATTTTGATTTTAATTCGACAAACTTTACTAAGTCTGCAAAAAAGCATATTGTTTATTGACTTGTCAAATTCTCCATGAAAAGGATGAAAATAGTTCTTGTTCTCGATTTTTAACGAGTAATGCATTGCCCAAGTTTGCATTCCCTGAACATATTTCCATGCATGCTATACTTCGTATGTAGTAATGCTCACCGACCTTGAGGAAAGATTAGTTTCTCTTAGACTTGTTTTTGCACAAATTAGACATTGTTCCTACAAATGACCTTAGTTCTCCTTGTAGGTAGAAATTATAAACATACTAGCAATTGATAATACAAAAACAAGTGCCATATCACTTAAACATCATCTTGAATATAGAAACACATAGATTAGGCAATGTGCGTATCAACATCACTATGACAACACTAAAAGAATTATGCAAAACCATGCTATACTATTGGACCCCTAAATTAACTAAGTACCTAAGGTGCGAAGCTTGGTGGCACGTGGAAGTGGGCGCAAAGGCTTGCGTAGAAGTAGTTCTTGGAGATGCGCGAAGGTTTGTGCCTAGGCATGATGGATTCGGAACTTAGTGAGTTTTGGATAGCAAAAAAGGACACATTTAGGGAACGAATGAAAAAACGACCAGATACAAATATGGATAAGCTATGAAGACTTGCGGCTTGAAAAAATGATATTCTAGGGCATCAATATGGTTATCATGAAAGGATAAGGAGTCGAGTTTGTTATGGATTAGTTGGCACTTGCATGCTAAGGGATGCTCATTTGAGGAAACACATGATGACATTTGGTATGTTCTTGGGTAGTGGTAGGGAAATCATGAAAGATTCCTTCAGGCTTTCTCATGTAATGATGAGCGGTTAAGAGAGATTCCTTGAGAGTTCCTCTTATGTATGGTTTTACGAGACAAATTTAAAAGAGAGGAGGTGTGTGTGTGTATGAGAGCAAGAGAGGGAGATAGTAAAAATGTGTAATGTGTGATGACGAGCTCAATGTGTGTAGAAGCTCTAAGCTACTATTTGTAAATATCTCCATACATGGAACTCTTTTGATGTAATCTTGGCTCTTTGTACTTTGATTAATGAATATAATGAAGTGATTTTGAAGCACTTATGTGATGGATCTTGATATGTACATTTCCTTTTATGTTCATGGGTGTATTACTAGTTTTCTTGATGATAATCATGATTTAGTTCTACTTCCATTGTAATATGATCATGTTATCCTATGTTCTAGGTGCATTAGATTAGGAGTTAGTGCTTAAATCTGGTTTTCAAGAATGGGTGCGTTCATTCTCTTGTTTGTGCAAACCCCTTATTAAGGAAGAACATTCTCATGAAGCTCACATAAAGGAGGGTCTTGACACTGTGCGTGCCTTGGGTGAGCTTCCAGACCAGTCTGGATGATGTGTTGACACGCTTTGGGGTTGATTGATGAAGCAAGAGGTAAATAGAGACTACATTTTGGTTCCATTGTTAGGACCTCTTTTTGAAGTTATTGTGAGAATGATGTGTGATGACAAAGCGTCTGACCTTGGACATCGTTGAGACTTGGCTTAAAAGCATGGAGGATGAGTTTTCTTAGAGGTTCAATATTGGATCTAAGTTTGATGCATGAAAATGGGTGGAGGAACACTGTATCACGAACTCTATGAGACATTCTTCTTGTTGTTTCCCAGTAGAGTTGTATGAATGGCTCTCAACATATGCATCAAGGACAAGTTGGTACTATAGACCTCGTGTTTGGACCCAGGAGGAATATCAGCAGTTGCATGATGCCGATCTAACCTGGACCCGTGTTATTGATCATTGGTGGAGTAGAGTGTTGACTAGTTATACCCTAGAATACACTATTTCTACGTATTCTTGCCCGAAGATTGCTGAGTTTGAATTCTTGAGGGAGCTTAGAGGATCGTTCTTGCGTGTTATTCCACTAGCTATCAAGATCTAGTCATTACGTTGAGTTTGGAAGCCTTTCCCATGGTTGGCTAAACTCCTGCTAGGCGCGGGGCGTGAGTTGGCGTGGTAGAGGATGGCAAACCTTGTGGTAGAAATGGAGAGAGAAGAGAGGCAACTCAAGTATAATGAAGCTCGGGAGAGGGAGTTGGCAAGACAACGTCGAAGCTGCAGGAGTGATGGATTTATGGAGGCAGACGTTGCGGGAAGGATTTGAGGTTCGCGCGGAGGACGTGGAACCTGAGTAGTCTGAGTTACCCCATCTTGGCAAGCGTGGAAGAGAAACCCCCTCGGCTTCTGGAGAGAGCTCGTCATATGAAGAAAGGAGGAGAGTCATAGGTGCGCATCTTAACCCACATGGCGACCAGACCCTTGCGCTTAGTTTTCTAGTTCCTAAGATAAGTTTTGATAATCCAGTTGGTATTGGTATTAATAGTCAAGTGACACCTAAGAGGTATAATTTTTCATTTGGTACATCTATGGCTACACAGTCATTTCCTGTGTTTGGGGGTATTTTGTTTGGCACAACATTTGGGCAAGGTGTGGGATCACAAGGTTTGAGTATCGCGTCTGGGAGCGGCACGGGAAACACATCTGGAGTGGTTTGGTATCACAGATTGTCGGCACGTAGTTTAGCACGACGGTGGGTTCGTAGGGCGCAACTATGCGTTAGGCCCCTTACCTACGACATGAGGAGGAGGATTTGGTGGATCTGGAGGAGTTGGCACTAGTGGATCTAGTGGGTCAGTGGTGGAGGAAACACTGAGGGAATCAAGGTCTTGATTTGGAGGACAAGGTCCACAACACCATCAACATGTGTTTTATGAGATGTCGCTCCACTTACCTAATTACAAGGGCGTTGAGGATGTCACGGAACATGTACACAAGTGCGAGTTACTATGGCACGCGAAGGGAATCACTGCCTCGGAGCGGAAAGCAAGTTAGTTTGCAACCATGTTGCAAGGGACGTGGGCATAGTTGGTACAGAAGTATGATCCACACTAGGCAGTGGTGGATTACATTGCGTTGTGTAATGCCTTTTTTGCAGAGTTCCACATACCTGAGTTTGAACAGAAAAGCATCAACGCGTTGAAGGAGATTCAACAAGGAATGGCAGAGAGTGTGGGAGTATGACACACGTTTCAAGACTCTCTTATCCAAGTTATCTTATGACATTCACCCTTCACAATATGCTTAGTGGTTCATCGAGGACTGATCACACCATTTAGGAGGGCTTTCACATGAAGACTTTCATCGATCCACATGAGGCCTTGAGGCTACCTTGCATGCTGAGGCAGTAGGAAGCATTGATACAAGAATTAGTCCATTCCTAGAAGCCCAAATTGCTGCAATGGAAAGCAACTGGAGAAATTATCTGCAAACTCGGCTCATGAGACTCGTAGCGGGTTATGGTGTACAATTGTGAAGTAGAGGGTCATACAAAGGACAATTTCCCGCGAAGGTCGGTTTGTGCCATAACGGTGGACTATGAGATTTTCCATGGAGATCATGATGTAAGTAGGTGTCCACTGTTGCAACACGCGATCCATAAGAATGTGTCTTGTTATTGCAAAATTTGCACCTCTACTACTCATGACACTAAGGATTGTAGATTGATTGACCAAATACATGATGTCATTGATACTTGGTGTACGTGAGACTAGTATTGCAAGTAGTTCCAAGGATGAGGGCCATCATTATGAAGGGCGCGCGGATGGAGGGAGTCGCGAAAGAGGCTTTCACGGAGGATTTAGAGGCCGTGGCAACCGCAGAGGCGGAAGAAGTGAGTTCTTGCGTGGAACTTGTCAAAACTGTGGGTCTACGGAACACTATAAGTGCGAATGCCTTGATCTGTTATACAATGCTCTTGGTGTGGAAAGAAGCACAAGTATGAGGAGTGCCCAAATTATTTGAACACATGAGCCAAAAAAGGAAAAAGGCGTCGGGATGGTAAGCGTGAAGAAAGCCGACTCACAGTGGATGCCAAGGGTGGCGCGTGAGTCAGAGTTGGAACCTGTACTAGTGACAACGCGAGTTGAGGTTGGTGCACAATGAGAGATACCAAAGTCAAGAGACCATTTAGTTACTAGAGAAGAGGTGGTGCATGGGAAGTATCTAGACCCTGCTCATAAGAAAGAAGTCTATCAGAAACCATGGATGTGATTCAAAGCCTACAAGGAGAGATCCAGTGCCTAAAGGAGCAATCACGGCAGTTAGAGCAAAAGAAGAGCACTGAGGCTCCACAGAAGGATCTAGATGAAGTCAGGGAGGTATGCAAAATGTTGAGGCAAGAGAATATCATCCCTTTCTAGGAGAATGGCTACGGGAGAAAGTACCGCGTCTTTGGAGGAGAGCGAGCGACATGTCTTGCATGCTAACCTTCCTCCTCACAACATTGACTATGATAAGGAGATTACCTTGAATGCAGTAGTTGATGGATGACTCCTAAGTAATATTCTATTGACACGGGCAAAAAGTTAATGTTCTCACCTTAGACACATGGAATCAAATGGGAAGGCCCCCATTACAACCATCTTCAAATGTGTTGTATATGGCTAATAAGACAAAGGAAATTCCCATTGGTGTTTTAAAGGATGCTTGCTATCACTATCCAAGGGGTGAAATTCACTGGAGACTTCAAGTCTTGGCACTTGTTGAGGCGGACAACTTTCTAGTGTTACTTGGGTGCCCCTAGTGCTATAAGAACAATGTTGACTTATGTTTCAATAAGGGTATATAAGTTTTGAGAACAAGGAGGAACATGTTATCATCCTTTGATGGATGGAAAGTCAACACCCTATACTGAGCCCTTGGGAGAAGAAGACCTAGATAAATCTATGTGCACACTATCAGGGACCATGAGGTTGTGCAACCAATAAAAGAATGAGTTATTTAGTTGGAAGACACTCAATCTGTAAGTGATACCACTAGTGTGGCATGTGACAATTAGGTGCATGAGACATATGAGTTAGTCGAAGGCAGTTAAGAGGCTTTGTGACAAGAGTAGCAAAAGGCACGCTCAGTTAGGTGCGTTTGGGAGGAAAATAGTTGCCAAGTTACACTAGGGAGCCAACCTTGATGTTTTCCTGTGAGCAATGGAGACCTAATGGAGATGTGAGATCGAAAGGAGAAGTATGCTTAGCTATACTTTTCTTGGGACCACAACATGTTGGTGGGCGACCCATCATGATAACCTTCTAGAGTGGTGTGAGGTGAGAATTGTGTTCTCTGTTAGGTTTCTCTGAAGCAATGCACCTACTTATATACATGACTAAGACTATCATGGAAGGAACCCACCTTGTTTCACGTCCAGGCATGTGAGAAGGCCTAAATGGAAGGCGCAAAAGCCTTGCCTCCATCTTTATGGGTGCATAAGCTTTACTCCACCTTATAAGGCTGCGCACATGTTACATTCATTTGGAACTACATTGTCATAGGAAATTGGTAGGAGTTGACAGAGATGACTTGATTCAAACCTTTGAGTATCGAAGTATAAATCCATCGGTGCATGAGGCGTTGCAGGTTGTTAAGCGCCTAACTATGGGGGATAGTGCCATGGCGAGGATAGAATACTGAATTTTGGGAGAACCTAACTTGAAGCGCTTTGATGAGGGAAGAGCCAGAGGAAGTACAACTTGAGCGCGCTTGCATGGAGAAAGAGAAAGGAAAGTTAGTTTATGTGATCGATGGTGAAGAAGTGGAGAACTTGGATGTTAACCATACTATGGGTACGTGGGGTAATGGATAGTGTGATGAGAAAGCGCGCACCTACCATGAACCCCTAAAACTAAGAAGGTTAACATTGGCTTGGATATGGAACCTAAGGAGGCTATTATTGGGGATTATTGGTCAGAAAGGGAGGTTTCAAAGATTATTGATCTATTGTTGCGTGAATTTCAGGGTTTGTTTCCATGTGGGTACCATGAGCTTAAGGGAGTTCACCACTCTTTAGGAGAGATGCGGATCAAACTGAAGGAGGTGCACGCCCAATTTGGAAGAGACCATACCGAATGAATCCGAATCTGCAGTCAGGGTCAAGGAGGAGATTGACAAGATGATTGCATCAAGACATCATTGAGGTTGTTGAGGAATCAGAATGGATAAGTCCAATGGTCATCAACATTAAGAAGGATGGGAGGATAAGGATTTGCGTTGATTACATATATTTGAATGTGGTATGTGTCATTGACCCTTTTCCAACCCCTTCACTGAGGAGATCTTGGAAGGAGTAGCCGGGCGCGAGATCTATTCTTTCACGGATGGCTTCTCAGGATATCATCAGGTTAGAATTGCAAAGGAGGACCAAGAAAAGAACAACTTTTGCCACTAAATGGGGAAGTTTTTTTACACAATCATGCCTTTTGATTGAAGAACACACTGTTGTGTTTTTCGCATTGTGGTTCAAGCATTTTAGGACTTCATCCATAAGTTTCTTCAAGTCTACCTTGATGATTGGATGGTTTATGGACTAGTAAAAGACCATTGCGACAATTTGCGGTTGATGTTTGAGAGATGCCGATAGTTGAGTATATCTCTCAACATTAAGAAATGTGTTTTCACTACTCCTTTTGGAACCTTGTTAGGGCATATCATATGTAAGGAAGGCTTGCTTGGTGGATCCTGCCAAAGTTGCCATTATTGTGGGATTGGGGAACCTACCAGCCAGAGTGCGGTGCATGGATTCCTTGGGCATATAGGGGTACTACCAAAATTTATCAAGGGATATGCCAAGATCGCGCGCCATTGGAGGGATTGCTGAAGCACAAAAGTACATTTCATTGGGGAGAGGCGTAATAGATGGCGTTTGATACATTGAAGAATAGGCTTATCATTGCGCCCATATTACGCTTTCCTTCTTGGGATAAGCCATTCCATGTACATGTTGATGCCTCGGGATGGAAATTGGAGCAATGTTGGCACAACCTGTGAGGGGACTGTTGATCACCCTCTTTGTTTTGCAAGTAGGAAGTTGACACCAACAGAGTAGAACTATACTACTACTGAGCGTGAGGCATTGTCGATGATCTACGTTGCACAAATTCAGGTAGTATCTATTGGCAACACCCTTTATATTCTACATGGACCACATGGCATTGAAGTACTTGGTAAACAAGCCCGTTTTACAAGGGCACATATGCAGTGGGTCCTATTATTTCAAGAGTTTGAGTTTACGGTTGTTGTAAAACCAAGTAAAAGTAACTTGGGACTTGACCATTTATCAAGGATCGACTTAGGGGAGGACACGCAGAGCATTGAGGATACAATGCCAGATGCACAACTATTTAGATTGTGGCGTGTGCCCTCTGAATTAGAGGATATTGTTGTGTTTCTCAAAACAGGTATGGCGCGAAGGAATGAAGACTTTGGAGAGAAAATAGTTAGCTATACGCGTCGCCCCTACATGTTAATTGGTGGAGACTTATACAAGTTAGGTCATGATGAGATCTTGCACCGGTGCGTGTTAGAGCATGAGCGCTGCTGCAATCATGGAGGAAGCACATGGTGGAATTGCAGAGGACACTATGCAGGAAATGCCACCGCGCGAAGATTTTACTAGCAGGTCTTTGGTGGGAAAGCATTTACCAGGATTGTATCGAGTTTTGCAAGGCTGTGATCATTTTAGCGCATTCCTTGGCAAGCCAGAAAGAAGAGATGAAATGCCCTTGAGGCCGATAGCTAGCGAAACCATTTGAGAAGTGGGTGGTTGATTTTGTAGGACCTATTTCACTTGCCACACGAAGAAGGACTAGTTCACGCTATATCATTACTTGTACTAATTACTTAACACGGTGGGCGGAGGTAGCGCCTATGAAGGATTACACAACAACACAACAACAAGATTCTGTGGGAAAATATAATCAACAGTATGGGTGTCCTTTGAGTTTGACTAGTGATAGGGTACACATTTTTTTGAATGAGACAGTCAGATTTTGTTGGCAGAGTTCATGGTGGCTCATCACAAGACTACCCCTTATCACCCTCAAGCTAATGGGACAACGTTGAGGCATTTAACAAGATACTAAGTCACACATTGACCAAGATTTGTGATGTTGGGAGACAAGATTGGGATGAAAAGTCTCATCCGTACTATGGGCGTATAGGACAACCTACAAGAGATTGAACAAGGCCACACCATTTCAATTGGTGTTTGGCAGTGGAAGTTGTTTTACCAATAGAGTTTATGCTTCCCTCTCTGCGTATTACACGTGCAGGAGGATTGGTTGATGAGCAAAGCATTACAAGAGCGCATGGATAAGTTAATGCAATTGGATGAAAGGATCACTTGCTAGGTGGAGTCAGAAGATTGAGAAGGCGAGACAAAAAAGCATGACATGATCGTCACATTAAAATAAACAATTTGAGGTTGGGCAGATGGTTTTACTTTATGACTCTAAATTTCGCCATCCTGGGAAACTCAAATCCATTGGTTAGGGCCATATATTATATCTTACATCCTTGATTCAGGCATGTGCAATTGCAAGCGTTGGATGGGACAAGGTTGTCAGGATATTTCAATGGGAGTAGGTTGAAGCCCTACTATAAATAAGGCTTCTATGTGTTTAAAAATAAGGTAATATTGCCAATTAGATTAGGTTTCCTTTAATGATTTTCCCTTTTGGTTGTTTCCTTTGTTGTCATTTTTTGGGTTTTGTTTGCGTTGTTGGTGCACCAGTAGCTAATAATTACATTGTAAGAGATTCTATGCGTAGAGGACCGCACATATACATTTTTGTGTGGGGTGAAGTAGCAAATATGTTGAATATGTTTGACAAATTCTTTCGATAATGGACTGATGGGAATGATTAGCACAAAGGTAGAAGAATGAGTGAAATGATGGTTAAGGTGTTTGAATTTTGTGGGTTATAAAGGTGTGTTGAGAAAATTTTAAAGACCACAAAGAAGAGAAAGATCACATAGTATAACATAAGGTAGGCAACACCATGGGGAACTACTTGGTGGACAACGCAAAGGTTATGTACTTTGGCACGGTGACATGTGCAAAGGAGGTCTATGGTAAGTGAAGAAGTAGTGTTGGAGCGCCAAGAGGGTTATAGTTGCGATGCGCATGAGGGGAAGTCGTGAAAGTTGATTTAAGTGAAATAAAGTTCTCTATTAAAAAGTGACGTTAAGACACGTGGTCGGAGGAACTCTAAGGCATTGAAAAAGTATAAATAGGAGGTAAGAGTAGTCATTTCACTACTTTTCCTTAGAAAATTTATTTTGTGCTCCCAAGCTCGAAGTGCGATGAGGGTTTTGTGAAGAAGAGTGAAGTGAGGTACTTATCACGAACCAGTGGAATTGTGCAAGTTGTAGTGTAGTCTTGGGGCGTTGCAAGGAGGAAAGAAGACAACAGAGTAGGAAAGGGGTTGCGTGAGAGAGAAGCAAAGAAGTCATCGAGTCAGAGAAGAAAAGGAGAGGTTCAAAGCACCTAGGGCACAAAAGAAAGAAGAAGAAAGAAGATGGCACCCAAGAAATCTTGAACAAAGAGATCGATGGTGGAGAAGGAGGATCTCGTGGAGATTTACTTGAAATGCAGTACCCCAGGGGGTTATCAAGGCATAAAAAGTGGAGTTTGAAGTTATACAAGTGCAAGATCAACGAATACAACCACAAGACAAGTGACAATGAAAAGTTGATGTAGGCGGACTTAGTTTCAAACACTCCAACAATGGATGAGCTCGAAACCCTAAGGTTGATGACTCGGTGCAACAAGAACTACAAAAGACTGGAGTTTTGTAGCTATGGGAGCTACCTTTCTTTGCAAACCCACCTCATGCTTTTTAGGTGGTTAATGTCACGGTGCATGAGGACTTCTTCTACTTCACGGAAGAAGGATGAGGATTACATGCCACTTGATTAGGATAGTTACATGCTTGGAAATACCGGCGAGGACATGAACTTGATTTATGTGCCACTACGCAAATATTGAGGAGCTAGCAAAGAAATTGAACTATGAGAAGGGAGGAAGGGCATAGGTGATTGCAGGATCTCCCAGACCCAACATTGAGAGTCACCTCCCAGATCATTAGTTGAAAAATTGGGCGCATCAGAGAGGTGGAAAGACATCAATAAGAGGTTCTTGTATGTGGCCTACAGTGTCAAAAAGGGCACATTATAATTTTTAGAGTTTATCGCAAATGACATTGTTGAAGAAGCATGAGTGCAGAATGAGGCATGAGTGAAAATCACATGGGGCTCCATACTTCTATTGATCGTATTCTAGGAGATTGGTGTCCCAGATGGGCCAGATGGGAACATATGGGTTCACCCACCGGTGCACTCATCCCTGCAATTCAATTTGTGAAGTTCACTTGTGATGGGACCATCTCGAGCACCTACAAGGCTCGATGAACATGTGGTTTGAATGGTTACGTGAAGCATTTGAGAATGAGTGGCACATCCCCATGAATTTCCACAAGTTGTTGGGGATCAGGTAAAACTTCACTAGTTACACAACATTTTTTCCTAGCAAAGTTTATGATGGCCAAGGGAGAGATGGGGCCATGGTGCAAGCTCCCCTTCGTGTTTACTTGCTAAGTATATGAAGTGCACCATCAACCAAATAAAGGATGCATAGAAGTTGGTCTTTGATGTAGACAAAGTGGATGTTGATGTCCATACATTGTGTGCGACATACAAGTATGGCACTCGACCTGCTTATGTCAAAGTTTTGGAGCCATATTTTTGGACTTGCACCCTCAAGTCAACGTTACCATCAAAGGGTACATCCATCGGGTGTTCGTGCAAGTGCCCCCAAAAAAAGGGGGTTGAAGTGGAGGTTACAGACTCCCCCTTTCCAAAGCCACGGAGGTGCCAATCCTTCCCATGAAAGTAGTACAGGTCGAAGGAGAGGAAGAAGAAGAAGAAAGTGAAGGTAAGTTAGATACTTCTCGGAAGAGGAAGTACTACACGTGCACGATGGTAGCAGGGCGCCAACACTTTACTACAAGGTGGTGCACCAGGCCTCATTATTGGGCATGAGAAAGAGAAGGAAGAGGAGGAAGAGCCTAAAAAAAAGAAGCAAAAGACACATGATGCATCGAGCCCCGCAACAGGCTCGGAGGAAGGTGAAGAAGAAGACCCCACCACCTTAAAGGCGAGTTGGAAGCAAAGTTGGAAGAGTAGGAAGTTGAAGCTGAAGCCACGGATGTGGGCTAGGAAGGAAAGGAGCACTCTGCAGGACCTGAGAAGAGCCCAGTGCATGAGGCCTCCCCAACATAGACCGCCAACCCAAGGGGAGATAAGGGGGACTCCTTTACTATAAAGAGGATAAAGGATTCACCCCTGGAGAAAGAAGTAGAGGACGAAGTGTAAAAGCTACAAGGAAGAAGTGGACACCCATGTCCCCACATATGGACTTCGTGGATGACCCCACGAAGGTATTGCATCATGAGGTTCTAGACCACCCCCCACAAAAAGCTACATGGATGGGATTTGATGGATCAAGAAGGGGTGTGCCCAAGAACTAGGAAGATGCTTAGCTGGAACATGCATTGCCATGTCAAGAGCCTGAGTTTGAGGTCAACAATCATGTGATCGAGACCATCCATCTAAAGAAGAAAGGAGGAGAAACATATAAGGTGGTGGATCCTAACCACCTAATAGATGAGCAAGCATGCAATGCGCTTCAAAATATGTCTTTGAGGTGATCCGACGCAGCTTGGATGTAGGAGCCACTGTTTAGACCCTAGTCACGGAAAATAAGAACAAGGAAAAGGAGATAGATAGATTACACTAGGGATTAAGGGGCGAACATGCATGAAACTAAGGAAGCATATGACCAAGCTGCACCCTCGTGAAGAGCATTTTGGGACAATGTCTCGACATTGGTGAGCCAGGCCAGGACAAACTATGGGGATGAAATGGAATATCTTGAAGACCTTGTGGGGATGTTTCTCACAAACATCAAGGATGGCACGGGGCCCACAACTACAGAGCTCACAAAGAAAGAAAAAAGAAAATAAAGTCGTCGTTGAATCTCAAATCACTGAGTTGGAGGACTTGCTCACCCAACTCAAGGAAGCAAATATACTTGGGTAGATAGGGGCTTCAAATAACTGCAGAAAATGTGAGCCCATCATTGACGCAGCGGGTGATGGAAGAGGAGGAGGCCACCCTCAAGGCTTTATAGGAGACCATCCCCACCAACAAGGCCGAATGTGTGCAGTTGGTTGTTAACACCACAACTCAGAAGGATAAAATCAAAACAAAGCGCGAGAAGCTGGATTTCAGGATTAGCGAACTCCAGGATTCCATCACTGAGCGATGGACGAGTTCAAGATGTCTGATGCGGAGCTGGTGGTAGCTATCAATGCGTTAAAGGGGAAGGTGGAGGAAATTACCCCAGACCAAGTTCCCAACATCGTGGGAGAAGCATTAGGGAAGGCCTTATTAGAATTGAAGGCCTGGGAGAAGTTGAAGGGTGAGATAGATGCGAGTTCCCTGAACTCCTCCAATTGGTCGCGTAGCATATTCTTCCCTCTTCAATTCTTTATTCAGATTCTTTCAATTCCACTATTCTTTATTCTTTGAAGGAGCAACATTCTTTCCTTAGCAGATTTTGGTCATCAAGACTTTGTTCGGGAAGTGTGAAGGATTGTTGGGGGACAATCAAATTAGTGTGGGGTGATGTTGGACCCCTAAATTAACTAAGTACCTAAGGCGTGAAGCTTGGTGGTGTGTGGAAGTAGGTGCGAAGGCACTGCGTGAAGTAGTTCTTGGAGATGCACAAAGGCTCGCGCCTAGGCAGGATGGATTCGAGACTTAGTGAGTTTTGGACAATAGGAAAGGATGTGTTTAGGGAATGAATGAAAAAGTGACCAAATACAGATATGGATAAGCTATGAAGACTTGCAGCTCAAGAAAAGGATATTCTAGGGCATCAATATGGTTATCATGAAAGGATAAGGAGCTGAGTTTGTTATGGATTAGTTGGCACTGCATGCTAAGGGATACTTGATTAGAGGAAACACATGATGACATTTGACATGTTCTTGGGTAGTGGTAGGGAATCATGAAAGATTCCTTCAGCTTTCTCATGTAATGATGAGTGGTTAAGAGGAGATTCCTTGAGAGTTCCTCTTATGTATGGTTTGACGAGACATATTTTAAAAGAGAGGAGAGGTGTGTGTGCGAGTATGAGAGAAAGAGAGGGAGATAGATAGTAAAATGTGTAATGTGTGATGGCGAGATTTGTAATGTGTCAAAGCTCTGCTACTGTAAATATCTCCATATATGGAACTCTTTTGATGTAATCTTGGCTATTGTACTTTGACTAATGAATATAATGAAATGATTCTGAAGCACTTATGTGATGGATCTTGATCTGTACATTTCCTTTTATGTTCATGGGTGTATTATTGGTTTTCTTGATGATAATCGTGATTTAGTTCTACTTCCATTGTAATATGATCATGTTATCCTATGTTTTGGTGCATTAGATTAGGAGTTAGTGCTTAAATCTTGTCAAGAATGGGTGTGTTCATTCTTTGTTTGTGCAACACCCCTTATTAAGGAAGAACATTCTCACGAAGCTCACATAAAGGAGGGGCTTGATGCACCGCACGCGCCTCGGGTGAGCTTCTAGACTAGTCTGGATGATGTGTCGATGCGTTTGGGGTTGATTGATGAAGCAAGAGGTAAATAGAGACTACGGTGCTTTTGATCGGACACAAGACAAAAGGGAAACAAATTGGGAAAGGGAAGTAAAGAGGGAAGAGGGGTAAAGAGAAGAGTGAGAAATCTACAATAGATTGGAAACAAATAATCGTATATACAGCTGGAACCTCTCTATCTAGCAAGAAGGGCATAATACAATAACTAGCAATTGCACATGAGTTGCAAGATACACCGAGATGGGATGAAAATGGAATGTTCTCATTAAGTAATATAATTTAATTCAATATTAATTGTCCCAACAAGGAAATCCTAAAAAAAAAGGAAAAAAACTTTGACAAACCAAAACCGTAAGTAAAGTTCTCGTGCCTTGTGTATGAATCCACATTTTGCATACATATGTACCATAGAATTTCCAACTATGACATCTGTAAAAGATATCTTTCCCATGATTCTTTGATGGATGACCAAACCCAATTTTGAAGCTCCCATTTAGGCGTAAACTGAGAGGATGTTGGATATGTAAGATGCATTAATAAATTTCCCACCAACAAGAATATGCCACAAATGCATTTCACCTTCATAAACACTAATCTAGAAACAATACAAATACATCATATTAGAATTGATAAATTAAAAATAAATGGAACATAAAACATTAAAAAAGGCAAACATTAACGGGGATTAATTTACCCTTTCAATGCAAAGTTCCCAAACTCTCCAAAAAATATTAGGGTTGTTAATATTTATTAAAGATTTTAAGCCTTCACTTTTATTTGCCTTTATATTTGATTAAGCCTAAGCAGCAAAAAACACTCCACTTCCGCCATATTTAGGGGTTGTCGTACATTTCACAACAGAAGCAGATGTTAGCTCTTGATGAGGAAAATGCACTGTTTTAAATCTCCCATTTTGATAGAGGCTGAGAGGATGTTGTCAAAGGTTGTGGAGTTTGGATTTACACCTACCAATTGCATTTCCCTTGAAAGTTTCTAAGGTATTTTCAACAAACCTATTTGTTTTGTGCATATCCCACAATCATTGTAGTCCATGAGACCACACATCTTTCAAGGGTTTTGTCAAATAGTTTACATGCTTTCACATCTTGTAGACATATCTTCCAAGGCACTTGCAACTTAAACATTTGACGAATGTCCCTTCTTCATAATGCTTCGAAGGATGTCCACGCCTTGTTTAAAAACTCCTATTTTGTACAGGATGATATCATGCTAGTAAAGGTGAACTAATTTCTACCAAGATTCACCTATTTGAATTATCCCTCCACAAAAAGGAGAGGCCAATGCCAAAATAAGGCTGCTTATCAACCACTAACTTTGCATGAAAACAAAGGAGTATCCAACAACTTGACTTAGGGCTTCCCAATGGCTCCATAGTTGTAAGGAATAAGGGCTAAGCCCTTTGATGAATGGGGGAGAGGTCGATTAGCCTAGCCATCGCCCCTCCTCCATGTATATTGTTTTTTGTTTATGTATATAATACAAAGGATGGGGTCGCGCTGACTACGGCCCCCTTGTCTATTTATTTCTTTTCCCATTACATAAACAATATATTTTTCATTGGGTGTGTGTAATTGAATTGCATTGTTCTAAAATTAATTTTCTTTTATAAAACTTATATAAATCAAATTTAACCCCTATCAATTATATAAAATTAAACAAGAATAACACACACACAACCTTATTATATATATGTTTAATATATACTTATAGATGTAGGCGTGATTAAAATTCTCACTCATAGTTTGTAATAGGAAGTTTTTTTAAACTACATTTAAGTGAGTAATAGATTTAGATGAAGAGCTAATATTCCATATTTCTTGAATTCATAAGATGATGATAAAACAAAAGAGATAAGCTAAAAGAGTGATATGCACAAATAATATTTCCTTGGAAAAACCATTGTAATACAATAAATAGAAATCTATTTTTATTATTCTTATAATTTTAATCAATATACAAAACTAATTATAATTATTATGACTAAATTCAAGTTTAACAATGGCATTTCCTCAATTATTTTTAGTAGTCAATACATAGTTTAACAAATACTAAAATAAACTCAAGGACTCAAAAAAATGTTTTCCTTTACAAACAAAAAAACATTTCCTTTATAAAACAACAATGAATAAAGGTCTTTCATCTTACAACATTATACAAATTGAACTCTTTCCTTCACTTGAAGTTGCATGTTTACAAGACACTTAAAAAGGTAAGACTTATTAAACCATAGTTTCCAAACCATATTAACAATGATCAATGCTTTCCTTCATTTACATTAACAAGAATAAAAACAACTCTTAAAATGCAAGATTAAAAGCCTCCCATAAATTGGGAACAATATGATTTTTTTTTCTATTGAATCAACTTTCACAACACAATAATTCAAGATTCCCAAAGCTACTTTATCTCCAATCTCCATCTTCAACCAAGGAATGCATCCAAGCACCAAGATGATAGCTTGGTGACCTCCCAACCAAATGGAATCATTGCATGCTACATCCAACCAAATAGAGCATGTTAGCCTCCCTCTAAGCCCACGGGAGAGAAGATAAGAAAGTCTCCAACCGAATACATTACGGGTAAAGTAAATAGTCAAAAGAACATCTAACCAAAATACCAAAAATTGTATAACCAAAACAAAAAGTCACTACAAGAAGTTCCATACTTCTATTAAAATTAGGTAAGAGAGAAAGATGAATCCCATAATAAAACCACATCCAATTAAGTAGACAAAATGTGTCCACAAGCTTCCAAGAATCTTAAAATTTGCAATCAAAGCTCCATATCCCTCAAAATCCTTATTTCTCCTTTCCCCCTCCTCGCCAAGGTTTTTCAAACTTTGGAGGTTTCCTTATCAAGGATGGTAAATGGTTTCTAAACCATATGTAAAGCAAATTACCACTTTAAACCATATGAAGGTAGAAAATAAAAATCCTAACAAGGCTTGCCCATCAAGCCTTACAGGGAAAATAAGAGGTTTCTTCCCTCTTCCCGAAATTTCCAAAATCCTTACCCCCAAGGGGATAGATGGAGAAAAAGACCAAAGAAAAAAATGCATTTACAAACCACAAAATAATCCAAACACCAAAACCTCAACAAGAGGCAAAACAAGCTTTCCTTTCCAAACATAAATTCATATAATAAAATGGGTTTGAGGCCTACCTCACAGGATAAATTGAATCCAAGCTTCCAAACCCAAACGAAAGAAATCCCAAAATTCCAATCCAAGCTTCCCAAGTCCAATAACTTCATTCCCTCTCAAAATAGATCCAAGCAAACATGACTAAAAGAAACCCTCTACCATCTAAAATGGGGGATAATATAGGTGAAGAGTCTCCAAATCAAAAACCCAATGGGATGGTGACATGTGTCACCCATCCACCCACAAATCCAAGTCATCTAAGTACCCTCAAATTGCACCAATAAATTAATAAATAAAAATAATAATTCCAATATAATCAATCAAATCTCCACATTGGAAACTATGCACACTTTGAATCTCCATCAAACACCAAATCCAAGAATCATAAATAATGGTGGTTGAAAATGGGGTCAAAAGGGGAAAACATGCATCATAATCCTTGAAAAGAGATCACCCACCCATAGGTATGGTACTTGGGGATCTTTTCAAGGAAAAATTAGTCTCATACTTGCCTTACACTCCTCCAAAAGCCGTGCTTCTTTCCCAAATTCGAGATTTTTGGAAGATGTGGCCTTTAAGAGGGGTGGTGGATCCACCTAATCCATGGTTAGGTTCTCTTAAACCCTTCTAAACAATAATAAGACAAAATAAAACAATCCCATGTAAGTGGGAAGAGATTAGCTAGTCACAATAACCATTTAACTAGCAAAAAAAAAAGAATTAAACCAAATTAATTCAATTGGAATAAAAACAAGATAAAAATTATCAAATAAATAATACATTTACTAAGAATTTAAATCAATTAAACAAAAGTCAAGGGGTCAAACCAAATAACCATAAGTGAAAAATAAACAAAATAAAAATGACTATCTAAACCAATAATCACATACCAAGGGTGTATTTTCCTTTTTTCAAATTTAATCCACAAAATACAATCACAAGGGGACAAATACCAAACAAGCATTAAAATTCAGCCAATACACCTATTGTGCCACTTGGAGGTGCATCCCATGAAACCCATGTTATGTTATGGTATAAACGACCCTGCACACCCAATGTCAAACATCATACCTTTCGACACTAAATTCTAAGTAAAACAATTATATGCATGTCAAATAATCCAAATCAATCGGATGTTAACTAATCCAATTAATTATGAAAATATTCATCCATCGAATGAGATATGAGAAGTTATAATAAACACCCATGACATATCCAATATAAAATCCATGTAAATATCAAATCCAAAATATCTATAACATCACATCCAAATTAGGCAATAACAATAATAATAGTGAATTGGCATCGTGTGCCACATGCAACACCCTGCCAAGACAAGTTAGCATCTAAAAGCTAATATGATGACAAAATCATAATTATTAAAATCAAATGGCCATGATAACATTAAGTCCAATGTCTCAATCATGAACAATACAATGAGTCATAGAGATAAAAAAGGAGCGAAACTGGTGGGCACTACAATATTATACACATTTTGATGAGATATAAAAATTTAGCTCTCAGATAAAAAGTTATATAAGGCAAAGATACTTATAAATATATGCAAATACCAAATAAGGAAATAATTCACATTGGTACATAAACATCTACTGGGGATGAAACCATACTATGTTATGGTACAATTTGGACATTTCTAGATCCTAAGGACAAGTTTACGAATAATTTAACACTTTCAAATTCTTATTGATGATTACAAAATTTTGGTACCGATCTAGATACAAATGACATCGTTCATAGAAAAATAACGGGTGTGAATACTTGATTCCTTCTTCATTATAGATCCCTTGGATCTAATTATAAATATATGGTATGGGGGCATGGACCTTCTTCTTCTTTAGTACTATTTAATGTTTGCATACATTAAACACAATACTACAACACATGGTGGGGCATGAGATGCATTTTATTCCCATTTTAAATTGTGTTGATACACACTTGGGCTTATATCCATCTATAGTGGTGTGGTCTATTAGGTTGGAAGATATCGGAGTGGCTAGATACATTGTATATTGTTCTTTCTTCCTCTCTCTTCCTCTCTCTCTTTGTGGGAAGATATCGAGTGGGTAGATATTATGCGCACCGCTCTTTCCTTTTAGGAGGTTCTTTGGGATAAATGTGCTATGATACTTGTTCTTGGTATTGGATATTAAAGAGTCAACTCCTCTCATTATTTTATTTATCCTTCAAGAAAAATTAGGGACTTATCACCTCCAATCCTTCAAGCATCTCAATGAATCTAAATCTCCAAGAAGAACACGAATGAGAGCTTCTCCTTGGAAGAGAAAACATGTGTATTCTTCCCATGCTTTGTCTCTTGACTTTACTATGAAAAATTCAATTTTTAAAATTATATATGCTATTCACATTTGGGTTAAAAACCAACCTCTTATATGGAAATTGACTACACTATGTATTGTAGTTTTTTCCATGGAGCGTGCCAACACCAATGAAAGAACACCAAAGATAGAAAAAGATGAAGTATGTGTCTTCACTTAGGTATGTTTTTCCTTTTAAGTATATAATTTTGAATTTCATACTTAAAAAGGGGAAAATATAGACATATAAATTTGGAAACTTATCCTTTGGTAATGACAAGTCTGGTTTTGTCCTATACTATAACTTACAATTGCATTCGAAGACAAATTGACACTTCCGTATCTCTACCTTATGAATTGTTCATATCTAGACACTACTCTATCATTGTCTCATTCATTTGTATTTATCCAAAATAGTATATCATATGTGTAGACATCTAGCCTAGAATTTTAGTTGAACATCACAAATTACCCGTATGGTATTGTCAATGTGGAACACAGTCGTAATATGGTTTGAGATAATTTGTATGATTTGATATCCCACTTTCCAATGACTCTTTTCTCAATTGGAAAATATTTATGGGTCATTTCATATCCTCCGGATGGGCGTTAATGTGATATCTAACCTACAAAATCCTATATAAGCAAGTTTAATTCACTATTTAAACTCACCTATCATCCTCGAAAATACAATGCATATTACTTTCCAAAAGCACTCAAGGATTTCCTAAATCTTCTTAAAGTACTTGCACATCCTTTAGAGAAACCACCACACATGTTTAAAGCACTCAAACTAGGTTCAAGAGTCTAGCTTCCTCCATTACCAATCCTCCAAAGGTCTTAAAGACAAGTCTTAGTGAGAAGTCATGCTACACATTGCCACAAGTCTTAAGGGACAAAAGGAATTTGTTTAGCATCTAAAACACATTACACTATATCACCACTAGCATGGGTACATCTCTATTGTATATATAAATACACCCACTATTATTTGTGTTCGAGATGTAAGGGAAACATAGGGGTTAGGATTATATTTACATACACCACTGCACCTACACTAGGGGAACTACATGGAGTTTTCTCCCACTTACAAGGGGGTGTAGTGTAATATTTGGATTGGTTCAATAGGGTTTGAATGCTAGGGTCGGTCTAACTCCATCCACACATGAATTTATTGTTATGTTATTTAATCATGCTCATGAAGTTCCAATGCACACATTTTAGGGTTTTATTCATTACATGTCATTGTCACATGGTGTAAACCCTAATGATAGAGAGCAAATCTCATTTCCATGCCATTGATAGTTAACAAAAGTTTTAGAGCCCCAATACTTTTTGGTTTAAAACCGTACATAGTAGGATAGAACCGTACTTATGCCCCAAAAGAGATGTATTATTTTTACCTAAGCATTTTATAGTCATAGTCTTAGGAATGAATCACTTTCAAATTCTTACTAGTCTTTTCAGCTAGTCTACACACATAGATTATATTTTTACCTCTATGATAAGATAAGTACTCATCCCTCTTTGTATTTTACTCAATCCTTGCATCATTATCTAATCATCTACTATATCATTAGCTATAAATTGAGATTGTATGGTTAATGTGTATTAATTAATTCAAAATATTCTATATGTAACATTCTTACACCTATCAATAAGTAAGGAAATAAGGCTTATCAAACCCTTGCATATTTTATTTAGGGCATAAACAAGACGTGAGGATTTGACTATGTCTAATATGTATTCACATTAAATACCCACTTAATTGTTTATATTTCTTTGATAGGCATGTGCATGCACACACACAAAAGTGGGGGATTTTGTAGACACTAATTTTCTTAACACGACTAGTTAATTTCTATTATATAAGTGTATTTGCATGTCTACAAAAACATTGGTTCAAATTAAACTCTTATTGTTATGTATTCTTATATTTATTGATTTATCGATTAATTTTTCTTACGTTGTTGAGACCTTCGACATTTTTTCTTATTGATATCTCTTTTCTCTCCTAATGGGGCCCATTTTTCTTTATTTCCTCTTTATATTTTCCCCTTATCTATGAAATTATCCCTCCATATGGTTTTGACCAATTTATAGTTAATTTTTCATTTTGGTAACTCTTGACCTTTTTGCAACATACAAAAATGGTCACATTGTAGAAAAACATATGTATATTTTACTGACCCTTTTTCTCCCACACCTCATTTTCATATATTTGTGTATCATTTTACATGCTAAAAATGATTTTTGAATAGTGTACCTTGCATAAACTCATAGCCATGCAAGCCTTGTCACTCCTCTTATGGAACATGGAATTCACCTTGCACGAGAATCTCATGGGAAGGATATAGACTCACACTTTGTTATGCGACCTAAACCCATTTGTTCACAATATCCCTTAGAACTTACTTCCTCCATACATCTTCCCTTACCTTTGTGACATCTTGCAACAATTCATCAACCATGTGGCATCATACAAATCCCTTTGTACTATCCCTTTGATCTTGTTATTCTTACGCAAATTTCCCAATACTTAGCATTATTCGTTGAGTCCCGTGGTACCTTGGAAATTCGCCTTGTGCAATCCCTTGATTTATGCATGAATACTTTGCCACCTCCATAACCTAAGAGAACCCCACATCACATTCATGCATTTCCACAACCCTTGCAATCCCTCCATCTTTTTTTTTAGCACCATGCAATTTTTTCATCTTTTGCATATCACTCAACTTATTCCATGCTACATTCATAGCTTATGTAACGTCATTCAAGCCTTTGTAGCTATCTCTTATGACAACATGTTTGCACCTTACTCTACTATTTAACATTTGTATCGTGGATATGCACAAGAGTATTACACATTAGCATTCACTTGTCAACAACTTGTTTCCAAATTGAACACTAGATGGCATGTCCAACCCCAATTCTGTCATAATATCTTGTAACACCGCCACATGCCCGATTCTAATTGCCTCATATGTGGGAAGATAAAATCGTTATAACCATTCTTTAGTAATTTCCATCGGTTTTAGTTGTCCATCATGTCATTATATATATATATATATATATATATATATATATATATATATATATATATATATATATATATATATATATATATATATATATATATATATATATATATATATATATAACTTTCTTAGTTCTTCTCCTATATTGATTTTCTTGTAACACTTACACACTAGTCTAAACAATCCATAAGGACACATTCTCCTTGTGATAAAAGAGCTTTCTCTCTTAGTCTTGCTAACTATTTGTACACTTATGTATTTCCCTATTCACCATTCATAAATAGAAGTGCATTTCCTTGAAACAAGCCTTGCGATGCATTTTTGTGTGCTTAGTTCATTGTAATCAATAACTAGCACACACTCTTATAACCCTTTTTGCTTAACATAACAACTTTGGATTGTCCCCACACATATTCTTGGGCTCATGTTGTGCGGCTCAAATAAGATCCAAATTTGAATTCAAAGTTTT